>CM042840.1:3924973-4147473 GCA_023653725.1 Bungarus multicinctus | reverse complement strand
GCCCCAAGGCCAGGCTGATGTAGACTACTGTTTCTTGCCCCTCACCTGTGTGGACTTCAGCTCCCAGAATTCTCCACTCAGCTGACTGGGGAATTCTGGGGGTTGAAGTTCAGATGTCTTTCCGCTGCTAAGGTTGATAGGCCGGATCCATTACCCACAGACCAATAATAAAACATAGCTTTTGAGCAACCTGCAGGTTTTCAACATAGAACATCGCTTTTGAGCAGGGGGTTGGACTAGAAGATCTCTGAGGTCCCTTTCGACTCTGTTACTCCGGAATATTCTGAAATAGTTGATGTCCAAAGCAAGAAGAAAGTTTGCGCAAGCAGTTCAGATACCTGCTAACTCACATACATATAAGTGGGGGAAGTGGACCATAATCAGTCTCCCAAGGCGCTCTTGATTGATTATGAGCCATCAAGTTGGTGTCAACTCTTAGTGGCCACGTAGATCTATCTTCTGGGAGGAGCCACCGGTCTGAGGAATTCTGGGAGTTGAAGTCCACATGTCTTAAAAGTTGTGTGAAATTAAGAAATGCTGGTGTAGTAGTAGGGAGGATGTCTTTCAGAGAAATAGAGCAGATTCCACTACCACTATGATGGTCATGAAAGATCTGCAAGAAAGCCCCCAAGCTCAGAGAGCACCAGGGGCCCAAAACCACCACCCCTCCTCTTTCTCTTCCTTTCCAGAAACCCCCCTTCCCTTCTAGCACTGATGATATTACCTAGTTGGGTCATGAGATGTCTTCAAGAAAGCCATGCAGTGCACCAACTACCCCACATACCGCCTCTACCTCCTGCTCCTCCTCCTCTCTACAAACCCCATTCCTTCTGGCACTGATGGCGTTACCTAGTTGGGTCATGAAACATCTGCAAGAAAATCCCCAAGCTCAAGAGAACACCAAGGACCCCAAAGTCCTCCCCCTCCCATTCTTCTCCTCCTCTTTTCCAGAACCCCCCCCCCTCTTCTAGCATTGATGATATTTCCTAGTTGGGTGATGAGATGTCTGCAAGAAAACTTCCCAGCACGCCAAGGACCCCACATTCCTCCTCCTCCTCCTTTCTACAAACCCCACTCCTTCTAGCATTGATGACGTTCCCTAGTTGGGTCATGAAATGTCTGCAAGGAAACCCATTGAGCTCAGAGAACACCAATTCAATCTTCACCACCATTCAATCTTCAAGAGCCACAAAGACGCTTTTCTTTTGGACATAAAAACAATTTTGAGAGATAACAATAATTGTTTTATGATTTGCACACCGAAAAACAGTCTGATGATGCACATGTAGTCTTTGACTTACAGCTGTAACAGGAACCCAAATTTCCACCGCCAAGCATTTTAACCTGATTTTTACCACCCTTTTTTTGCCACCGTTGTTAAGTGAATTCCTATAGTTGTTAAATGAATCAGGTAGTCCTGCTTCCCCTTATTGATTTTGCTTGTCGGAAGCTGGCTGTAGAGGTCACAAAAGGTGATTACAGGACCCTCGAAACTCTACAACTGTTGTAAATACAGTTGTTAAGTGAATCTGGTTTCGCTTAACAGCTGCTTCACTGGTTTTGCTGGTCAGAAGGTCGCAAAGGGGGATAACTTGACCCCCGGGACACTACAACCGTTATGCGAACCAGTTGCCCAATGTCCAAATTTTGGCCACATGTCTGTGGGGAATGCTATGATGGTCATAAGTGTGAGGACCACTCCTAAATCATTTTATTCAGGGACATTGTATCTCCGAATAGCCACTAAATGAATGGTTATAGGTCAAGGATTACCTGTACATTGTTAGCAAGGATGAATTTTGTGTAGGTCTTGGCAACGGCTCTTTCTTTCCAAAAATAATGTCCCATTTTGGTAGTGTGATGACCCAAAGGGGCGTGGCACAAAGGCAACACAGTCAGATAATCAATAAGAAACCTTTTATTATCTCCAACTTTGCCCCCAATGTCCAGGGTACCTTCTGGCTGGAGAAAAACTCTCCCAGAAACAGCCTTTGACTGCAGGAAATTATGTCCAAAACAGTAAACACAAACTTAAAGTCCAAACAAGCCAAATTGAAGTAATTAGTTTGGCAGGGCAAGAGTAAGAATTTCAGACTTGAAGGCACGGCGAAATTCACACAGTTGGGAAGATGCCAGGAACACAGATAAGCCACGACAACATAAGATAAAGTCACTTTTGCTCCCCACAGCCTGCCGCACGCAGCTTGCCTTTTTTATAAATTGTTCCCAGCTGCATCTAATGAAGGGAATCAGGGCCTTTTCCTTCCCTGTAAGCCACACAGCCCATGTTGCTCCCTTCTCCATTCCTCCCTGTGTGCCCTAGGATGAAGAGGGGGTGGGCCTGGGATCTTCCTCTGAGCTCCCTCTCCCTTGTTCTATCTGCCCCCTGCTCTGCCCAGCCGGACTTTGCCCTTCCCCAGTTTCCTCCACAGCCAACAGAGTCACACTCTCACTCCCTGTCAACTCTTCGTCTTCCTCCTCACCGACCAGGGCATGACAGGCAGCCTCTGACGGGCTGAGGGTTTTATTTCTGGAAAACAAGATTTCCCTTCCAGGATGACAAACCACGAAAGAAAGGGGGAAAAAAAAGGAAAGAAAGAAAGAAATCAAAATAATTCCGCCCTGCTTGCTGTTTAATTCCGTTCTAACTTTCTTTTAGGAATGCTAGCGGAAGGATGGTGTTGTCCAAGGAAGACAAAGAAGCTGCCAAGCTGGGCCTATCTGTGTTTACGGTAAGCCGCGTGGTGGCCGCACAACGTTGTGGCAGGACCAGCCTGGTTGCCTTTCTGCTTCCCTAACCCACCCGCCCGGCGTTTTTTGATCGGTTTTCTGTTTTTGCCCCTGAAATTCCAGCATCAATCGGTCACAAAGGCCGACAAACCCTCAAGTCCTCCGAAGAAGCTGGACGAGGACAGCCAGGTGCTGCAGTAAGTGACTTTTATTGTTTTAGTTTTTTAATTGATCCACAGGTAGTCCTCGACTTATCAACAGCTCGCTTAGGGACCGTTCAAAGTTACAACGGCAACGTTACGACCATCTTTTAAACTAACATTGCAGCCTCCCCCGCAGTCGGGTGAGCAAAATTCAGGCGCTTGGCCACTGACTCGTATTTGCGACGGTCGCAGGGTCCCTTTTGCAACCTTCTGACCAGCAAAAGTCAACGGGGAAGCCGGATTCACTCAGCGGCCATGTTGCTTAATTTTTAACCGATGCTGTGACTCACTTAGCAATTGTGGCTAGGAAGTTTGCCAGACGGGGCAAAACACACTTAACAACTCTCTTGCTTATTAGCCCACATAAATTTTAGGCTCCCTTGTGGTTGTAAGTTGAGGACTACCTATGCCACATCATCGTCTGTGTCCTGCATAATCCCTTGGGGTGACGTTTTGGCACCTGAGTAAGGGATATTTGGGGTGGAACAGAAAAGAGTGGACCAAGAGCGACATCCTTTCCTTGATTTATCCGTCAGGAGGAAAGTCGTCAAGAAGTCGAAAAAGGAGAAGGACAAGAAGAAGAAGAAAAAGAAGAAGAAGGAAAAGGGGAAGAAGAAACAGAAGAAAGAAAAGAAGAAGGAAAAAGACCAGAGGAAGAGAAGGTCTTCCTCATCGAACAGCACTACTTCGGATAACGAAAAAAGGTATCATTTGAGGCCATGGGCTGGGGGATTCTGGGAGTGGAAGTCCATCAGTGGTGGGATTCAAATTGTTTTACTACCGGTTCTGTGGGCGTGGCGTGGCTTGGTGGGCGTAGCAGGGGAAGGTTACTGCAAAATCCCCCTCCCCACCCCACTAACCTGCTTTCCAGCTCCGTTCTCCTGTGCAGGGCAACCAAAGAAGGCCCAGCCAATCAACTGGGATTCAATGGGAGGCGGAGAATAGATGGGGTTGGCAGGGCCACTCAGAGGTGGGATCGGCCAGTTCTCCGAACTACTCAAAATTTCCGCTTCCGGTTCTCCAGAACCGGTCACAACTGGCTGAATATACACTTCTGAAGTCCATCCATCTTAAAGCATGCTGGATGAGAAATTCAGACTTGCAAGACCTTGTAACTCTTCTAATAGCTGTAGGTCTAGAGAGAGTCTGTTTCCTTGGTCCGGTCTATCTTATAGGGATGTCGGATGTAACCAGTGTTTTGCCTTTAACTTAGTTCCCTTAGCAAACGCATTCTAAATATTCAGCATTGTGAACAGCCTTTTAGTTCGGAATTCTTTTCCACATCTTGTAGAAATTAGAAGTTTAGATTTGGCCCAAAAAGAAAATTGATCACACTTTCAACCGGAGTGGAATTCGCGTTCAACCCTGCATTCCCTTTTTTGAAGTTACGTTCCCAGCCTATTGGAACTTTAACTTTTAACTGCCGAATTCTTCTAGTTAAGTAAGCAGTGGCCAATCAGGATATAGGCAATCCTCAACTTACAGCAGTTCGGTTAGCGGGCGTTTGAAGTTAACGACGGCCCTGGGAAAAAACGTCACTCGTGGCTGTTTTTCCACAACTTTTCCACCTGGTCGTGTGTTCAAATTTGGCAACGGACTCGTGCTTATGGCGGTCACAGTGTCCCGGGGGGAGGAGGGGGGGGAGTTGTCACACGATCCCCTTTTGCGACGTGCTGACAAGCAAAGCCAATTCACTTAACAGCTGTGCGACTAATTTAACAACGGCAGCGGTTCGCCTTAACAACCGTCCAAAGAAAGGTTGTAAAATGGGGCAAAATCCGCTTAACCTCATTCTTGCTTAGCAACTGAAACGTCGAGGACTACCTGAGTAACCTCTATAATAAAGTGATACGCTAGAAGATCCATGATCTTGGGAATCCTCTAGTTTGGTCTGCCTTGCAGGGCTGGCGTCCTGTCTGTCTGCGAACCGCGTGACCTGACTTTGCCTTGTTCCTACTTTCACATAAATCATCTCTGGATCCTAGCCAGCGCGATAGACCATCATCCCCGCCCCGAGCAGCCCACTCGTCCTCCGACCGGTATCCACGCGACAGAACTTTGACGTCTCCCTCCAAGCACCGAAGTCATAGAAAGTCATACTCCACTTCCAGAGACAGAACATCAGAGTCCCGGAAACGGACACAGGGTGATTCCTTAGAATACCACCCAGCCAAGAAGTGGCACAACATGGAATCCAACAATTGATCCGTCCTTCTAAAACAAACCCAGATTTACCTATCATGTCACTATTTTGACCGTTAAGCGGAGATGGATTCTGGGTTTGGTGCAAAATTCCACGACCTTTTTTTCTAGACGGAGCGTTGATGCCCCTCCGTCCATTGGCACCGCTACTCGAAAATTATTATTATTATTACTATTTTTTAAAGGATCCTGTCTTTTAATGGACATAAAATTTAGCCATGCTTACCTGGTCAGGGCAAGTCTGTAGTTTACAAATGCCAGGTGCAAAATATGGAATTAACAGAGGGTTGGAGTTTGTTTGTTTTTTCCTCCTCCCAAAGTTGGTAAAAAGAAGTCTGATGGGGTCGTGTAGAATTTAATTTTTTAAAGCAATAGAATTTGGGGATCAGGTAAACCCCAAATATAGGAAATACTTTCAGATTGCAAAAAAAAAAAATCGCTTCTGAATTTTATCAGGCCAAACCAAGGAATGGAAACATTTTATGGGGTTGTTGGGGATCTTGTATTTAAAGAACAGATTAATTACAGATATTGTCATTAAATTGAATCATTGGAATAAGTTCAGCACTTTCGTTTCTCTTGTGACAAGACTAAAAGGTGTTGGCCACTGATGTGTCTTCCAAGCTAAAATTATATTCTGCCTGCGATTTTTCTTAGGTCCAAGAATTTTGGGGAATTATACCAACTCCAGAAGAAATGGGCCGAGGGTTACGAAAACATAGAGCAAAAGATTAATGTATTTAGTCTTCACGGTATTAATGAACTTGGCTTATTTTATTTCCAGCAAGCTGCATCACTGTCAATTTTAAAACTACTTCTTTTTGCAATTTAAAAATTACAAATCCCTTTGCAAATTTACAAATTCTGAACCCTTTTGCAGGTTACAAATTCCAAACTTTGAAATTTAAAAATTACAGACCCTTTTTCAATTTAGATATGTTGAACCCTTTGCAATTTACAAATTCAAACTCTTTGCAATTTACAAATGACAAACCCCTTTGCAATTTAGAAATTACAAAACGCTTTCAATTCTCAAATTGCAAACCCTTATACAATGCACAAATTGAAACTGCTTTGCCATTTACAAATTCAAAATCCCTCCTCAGAATTCAAAGGGAATTTAGGGAATCCTCTGCTTAACGACCATTTGTTTAGTGGTCATTCGAAGCGACCGTGTCACTGAAAAAAGTGACATGACCGTCTTTTATACTTAGAACAGTTGCAGTATCCCCTTGGTCACGTGGTCACAATTCAGAGGTTTGGTGACTGACGGTTATGACGGTTACAAAGTCCCCGGAATCACGTTAACCCCTTTTGCAACCTTCTGGTCAGTGGGGAAAGCCAGATTCACTTAACAATCATTTTACTAACTTAACACCTGCAGCGATTCACTTAATAACTGTAACAAAGGTGGGTAAAATGGGTGCAAAACTCACTTAACAACACACTCAATGGAAATGTTGGGCTCCATTGTGGTCATAAGTCAAGGACTACCTATACACGGCCCATGTCAATGTGCACAGTGATTTTACAGATCATTCCCACCCTGAAGGCATTTGCAGTTCCCTAGTGGGAGAAAAAGAGTGTGCTACCTTCATGAGGACTGGCATCCTGGCACTTCCTGGGAGAAACAGGGTGGCAACAGATGGCTAACAGTTTTTATGGGCTGCTAAGTGCAGGTGACTGAGTAGTCTATCCATTTTGGGGCACAGCCTTTATCCTCACTGTTTCAGCTCCATTTTGTGGCCTATCTGTTGTGATGTCCTCTCATGTTTTGTGTTGGGTAGGAGTGGAAACACATAGGTAATTCACAACTTTGTCCTCTTCCTCGTTTTCGTGCAAGTGGTTTTATTTTGCAGTCATTAAGAGGAGGTGACTTGGGGGAACAACACAGAATTTGAGTCCTCTACAGCAGAATTACCCAACCTTGGCAACTTTAAAAAGGGTGAACTCCAACTCCCAGGATTCCCCAGCCAGCATGCTTTGAGAAGGGTGGACTCCAACTCCCAGAATTCCTTGGCCAGCATGGTTTAGGAGGGGTGGACTTCAGTTCTCAGAATTCTCCATCCTGGGAATTCTGGGAATTGAAGCTCACAAAACTTGGAGATTCCTGCTTTAAGATGGGTAAAGTTCAACTCCCAGAATTCCCCAGCCTACGTGGTTGGACTGAGGAATTTTGGAAGTTGAAGTCCACCCATCTAAAAGCATTGGATCAAACTAGCAATTCTCCAAAATTTTGATCTGCAGTGTCTCCATAGCAGGACCTTCTCGGTGGTAGCCTCCCTCTTCAAAAAAAGCTTATATATATAAAATATTCTGTAATGGTTTTCTGTACAGAAGGGAGAAAATAAGGATAGGGGAGAAAGAGATGGGATTTTGAAATCAACCTCTTTACAATGGTCTTTATTAATAATTACAGGTAGTCCTCAACTTATGACCACAATTGAACCCAAAAATTATGTTGTGAAGTGAGAAATTTGTTAAGTGGGTTTTGCTCCATTTTACGACTTTCGTTGCCATATTTGTTAGGGAATTGCTGCAGTTGTTAAATCAGGTTGCAAAATGTGATCACATGACTGTCATAAATATGAGTCAATTGACAAGCATCTGAATGTAAATGTGACCATGAGGAGGCTGCAATGGTCATAAGTATGAAAAATGGTCATAAGTCACTCTTTTTCAGTGCCGTTGCAACTTCGAACGGCCACTAAGTGAACTGCCACTAAGTGAACCTGTACGTTGTTTCCAAGCTTGCCTTCATTTCACCAAGTCATGAAAAATGGAGAAATTCATTTTGTGACCTGAAATATCTCTTGTGACCTGACGAATAAAGTCAATGGGGAAAGCCATATTCACTTAACAACTGCAGTGATTCACTTAACAGTTGTGGCAAGAAAGGTAATAAAATGGGACTAAAGTCACATAATGAATATTTAACTTAGAAACAAATTTGGGCTCAATTGTGGCAGTAAGTTGGAAAAATATTAGGAATAATATCAGATTTTGATTGCAGATGACCACTAGATGGCAGCAAAGGGCTTTTTTTAAAAAAAAAGGGGTTGTATTTTTTGCTGCCCTCTTCTGGTCTTCTGAAGTGTTGTAGGCTAGAGCTAGTAATCTACAGATAGTCCTTGACTTAACTATTTATTTAGTGGCCACAGTTACAATGGCACTGAAAAAAGCAACTCATGACCATTTTTTACACTTATGACTGTTGCACCTGTGGTCCCGTGATTGGCATCTACTGCCACCAACAACCTCCCGCCGCCCAGTACACTCCCACAGAGTCGCCATGCTCGGGGTACCACCACTGGATCGCTGTCGACTAGCGGCCCCGAGATTACGTGCTTTCTCTGTGGGAGCCCCATCCCTCTGGAATTGTCTCCCCCCGGAGATACGAGCCATGTCAGACATCCTAACCTTCCGGCGCGCAGTTAAGACCTTACTGTTCAAACAAGCCGGTCTGGCCAAATAAAATCATTGGGGTTTAAATTTTAAATTTTTAATAAGGATTATTCTTAGCTATCTGAGATTATCTATTTGATTTTCACTTCTGTTATCTGTATTATCTTGTTTGTTGGATGTACACCGCCTCGAGTCCCTTTTTGGGAGAGAGAGCGGTATAGAAGTACGAATAAATAAATAAATAAATAAATAAATCTGGTTCATATTTATGACGGTTGCAGTGTCCCAGGGTCATATGATCACCTTTTGCGACTTTCTGATAAGCCAGATTCACTTAATAAACATGTGACTATCTGAACAATGGCAATGATTTGCTGAACAAGTGTGGCAAAAAAGGTTGTAAAATGAGACAAAATGATTTAATGACTGCCTTGCTTAATAAAGGAAATATTGGGCTCAATTATGGTTGTAAGTCAAGGACTATCCATAAAATCCTTAACCACAGATATATTTGTCTGAGCCTGGGTGGCGCAGTGGTCAGAGTGCAGTACTGCAGGCTACTTCTGCTGACTGCCAGCTGACTCCAATTTGGCAGTTCAAATCCCACCAGGCTCAAGGTTGACCCAGCCTTCCACCCTTCCGAGGTGGGTAAAATGAGGACCCAGATTGTTGGGGGCAAAACGCTGACTCTGTAAACCACCTAGAGAGGGCTGTAAAGCACTGTAAAGCGGTATATAAGTCTAAGTTCTATTGCTATTATGCTTTTTTTCAGATTTTCTGAGAGAACAATTGCATCATTAGATAGATCTGGTTTGAATTGACTTCCCAAAAACTGGAGAAAAATGGGAGCATTTGCTCCCTTTAATTAAAATGTAATTGTTAATTAAAAACTAAAATTCATGTTCAAATTAACCAAGACCTTCATTCATTTCTCAGTTAACTTGAATGCAAATTTTAATTTCAAATACCGTAACATTTTAATGGCTTTTTAAAATGTAGGTTTTGAAGAGGTTTTCATTCTGCATCCCAAACACCATCTTTTCCTTGTTTTATCTCATCTTTTAAAATTTGGGGAGCTGCTCCGAGTCATGTCAGTGTGAGGTAGGCAATGCCTAAATTTAATTCATCAATAAATGATATAAACCTGAGGGCAAAATCCACAAGGGGAAAAAAAACCCCCAAATAGATTACATTGAGAAATGGGGGAAAACAACAGGTGGACGTAAAATATATAGAAATGAAATAAACGTAAGAAGGAAGGAAAAGAGAAGAAAAAAAGGAAGGAAAGGAAGAAGGGCAAGAGGAAAAGAAGAAAGAAGGAAGAGAAAGGAAGGGAAGAAGGAAAGAAAGGTTGAGGGATGAAAGAAAAGAATGGAAAAGGAAAGGAAGGAAGAAAAGGAGGAACAAGAAAAAGGAAGAAGAGAAAAAAGGAAGGAAGGAAAAAAGGAAAAGAAAAAAGTGGAAAATTACATTATGTATGTACGTACGTATGTATGTATGTATGTATGTATGTATGTATGTATGTATGTATCTAGAAAAGCAGAGAAGTCTCACTTTGGGGGGGGTGTTCCCCTTGCTTTTAATTACAAGAAAATTGTTATCTATGTCTGTCCTGCATCAGTCCAGCTCTTAGAGGATGCTTCTCACTCAACAAATTGTTTTACAAGAGGATGCTGACTGGGCCATAAATCCGCGCAATTGATGTCTTTTTTATAAAGCATATTTCTCTGCTCCAGGGCTGGCTGGTGCCCAAGCTTCCTGCTGTAAGGGGGGGGGGGGGGGCGAGGAGAGGAAACGGGGCCCTAGGGATCCCCCAATAACCTCCTTACATAACAAAGTTGGTGAGAAGGGTGGAACTTCTCACCTACGTGTTAAATGGGTGGGGGTGGGGGGGATCCCGTGAGAAAAGCTGCTTTATGGACAAAGCCGGGGGTTATAAGCCCCCAGGAGAGGGAAGTCCCACCCCTCCCACCCCCCAAAAAAACCGGGGGGACAGAAAATTGTGAAATTGGGGTGTTGTAAAAGAACAAAACCAAGCCACACAGGCAGAGGATGCGGCCAAAAACAACAGAGGTGGCAACTTGCAAAGTTCCTAGGCAGTTGCAAACACACACACACACACACACAAATGGGGAATTTATGCTTGAAATATCCATTTAGCGTGGTCTTGGGTGACAAGAGTTTTGGCCAGGATTATGTGTTATCTGTTATTTTTGTACATGGTCTGGCTGGAAAACCCTGGGGCATTATGGGAAATTGCACCCCCGTGTTAGGGCAGGTTGCACTTGGAGAAATGGGTAGAAGGATCTACTGGGTTCCAATAATCACAAAATTTCTGAACCTTTGGGCGAATTGGGGAGCAATTGGCTAGGAAGGATTCACAGGGAGTGGAGGGGGTCAAGGGGCAGCAGGGTCTGTGAACCTGGGCAGCTTTAAGATGGGATGACTTCAACTCTCAGAATCCCCCAGCATCTGTGGGTGGAGTTCAGCTCCCAGAATTCCCCAGCTGGCATGTTTTAAGACCTGGGGGCCTTCATGCCCCAGAATTTTCCATCCCACAAGCTGCCTGGGGGATTCTGGGAGCTGAACTCCACACACCTTAAGAGTTTCCCAGCTTGAGGGACAGCGATCATAGCTCACCTTGCACCTTCAAGGAATTAGCAAGAACCTGGATCCAAAACAGAACCAAAATAAAAAACAAAAACTTCTGAGCACCAAACTCTACTCCTTAAGTTCTTCCCAATCCCAGAATGCCTTGCACCAGGCGTCTCCAACCTTGGCAATTTTAAGACTTGTGGACTCCCAAACTGGCTGAGGAATTCTGGGAGTTGAAGTCCACCAACTTCAAAGTCGCCAAGGTTGGAGACCCCTGCTCTACACCATTTCCACAGGAATTCTGGGAGTGGAAAGGCCAACCCAATGAAGTGGGTGGGGGGAGTGGAGCAGGAAGGATGGGAGAACTTAGAACTTTGCTACTGGCTCGGATTTATGACGATTGAAGTGTCCTGGGGGTCCCTTTTGCAACCTTCGGACAAGTACAATCAATGAAATAATCAGAATAGAACTGGAAGGGACCTTGGAGGTCTTCTAGTCCAACCCCCTAGTCAGGCAGGGGAACAAATGCTATTTCAGACAAATGGCTGTCTAATCTCTTCTTAAAAACCTCCAGTGATAGAGCATCTACAATTTCTGGTGGCAAGCAGTTCCCCTGGTTAATTGTCCTCACTGCTTAACAGCTGTGCTACTAACTTAACAACTGCAGCGATCCACTTAAAAACGGATAAGAAAGGATGTGAAACAGGAAAATTCATTTAACAAATGTTTTGTTTTAGCGACAGAAATTTTGGGCGCTATTGTGGTCGTATGTCAAGGACTACCTGTATGCAAAGGAGTCAGAGACTTTTATCCACACAATAATTGTTCAAAAATTGACCACAAAAGAACCAAATTTGGGGCAGAAACTGGCCAAAGAAAGATTTTGAAAATCGGGCAGATCCAGAAGGGGGCAGCAGAGAATCAACTACAGAAAAAGCTCAGCAAAGGGAGTTGGTAAAATCAACTTTTGACCATGGGAGTTGAGGATGGGAGTTGATGGGAGTTGAGGATTGGAGGTTACTAGAAAAATATTGTGCTTTTTAAAAAAAATAGACATCCATATTTGACCATTGATTAGATTAAAATTAAAGGAAGAATATATTATGAGCGTTTGCTTTTCAGGATATTGGTTATTAGTAGTTTAAGATATTTTATTGACTGTTTCCTAGTATGATTTGATTGCTCATTGTACCTTATGATTATCATTAAGTGCTGCACCTGATGATTCTTGACTCTTGATGAATGTATCTTTTCTTTTATGGACATTTGCACCAAGACAAATTCCTTGTGTGTCCAATCACCCTTGGCCAATAAAAGAATTCTAATTCTAAATATTCATTTAAACTTTTCAGTTTGTTGTATCGTATGATTTATCTCTGTACTAAAAAAAGTTGGGTCCCCTTCCTTTTCTTTCACTCTTTTTCTGATTTTTTTTCCTTCTCCCTCTCTTCCTGTTCTTTTGCTTTCTGCTTTTCTGCCTTTCTCTCCTTCCATCCCTACTTTTTCTTTCTTTCTTTCCCTTCCTAAGTCTCCACTCATTTTTTCCCTCCCTTTCACTGCCTCTGTCTTCTTTTTCTCTCCTCCCTTTTTCATTCCTTTCTTTTTTCACTTTTTCCTCCCCTCTCCTCCCTCCTTTCTTTCCTCTCCCATCCCTGTTCGTTCTTTTGCCTTTCTCTCCCCTCTTCTCCTTCCCATAGCTACTTGGGAATTCTGGGAGTTGAAGTTGACACACCTTAAAACTCACCAAGGTTGAGAAACACTGCTCTAACTCTATAAAGGTTTAAATTTTGCTTTTTAAAATTGATTTGGAAATCGACTTATATGTCTGGAGAGCTCTGCCAATTCTGAAGCACCAATTTTTCAGTCCCTTTGCATTTAGCCACAGATGTAAGATAATAGAAATACTGCAATCAGGGAAGATTTCCAGTTGATGTACCTTGGAAAATTCTGCAGAGATGAAAACATCTGCAAGAAAACCACCAAGGACCCCACAACCATGGTTAAATCATGGCTTAGTCAATTGCAGGCAGCAATTGTGGAGCCACAATTGATACCTTACATGCAGACAAACAGGATAGAAACACATGTCCGCTAACCCCACCAGATTTTCTCTTCTGCTAGCAAAATGGGTGTTTATATGAAAGAAAACTCCTTCAGATTTCATTTTAGAGCATAGATTAGGGTTTGGAAGGGAGCCTAGAGGTCTTCTAGTCCAACCTGCTTGTGATAATCTGGCCTAGAAACTATTTTTTCCCCACCAGGATGCCAGGGGCATTTTAATGGCCATTTGTCCATCATGCTAATTAGGGTTTCTATTTTTATAGTTGCAAGTGAATAGCAGAGAAAAAAAGTTTTTATTCTTTTTTTTTTCCAATGAGATTCCGGCTTCCTGCCAATTATTTAATCTGCAAAATGTTCTTATAAGTTTGCACCTCTAATTAAAAAATGATTGTTGGCAGGAAATCTTTTGATAGATAAAAAGCACTGGATAAGGGACATCTGCCAGAGACCACTGGTGCTCATAGGCCTGGTTACCGATAGTCCTCGACTTATCACAATTTGAAATCAAATTTTAATTAAGCAACGGTTGTGACTTCTCCAATACCACCCAGCTTCAAATCCTCCAGGACTCTTCCCATTATTGTGTGGAGGCAGCCTGGCCCTTGGGCCTGACCCAGTTAAAGAGGGAGCTTCCATGGACAAGCTGGGAACAGAACCTCGGCTTCCAAGTTTCTAGTCCACATGCTCTCCAAAGGAGACAAAGCTTTGTCTGGAAAACAAAATCAAGGCATTTCCCTCTTCAGCTGAAGGTACAGGTAGTCCTCGCTTAATGATCAGTTGTTTTGCAACTGTCAGCCGAATGTAAAGCACCCCCAGCTATCATGCTGCCAGCTTTGTGATCAGTTGTGTTGTTTTGTGCTTGTGTGACTGCAATTCACAATGTTTTTTTAACCAGTTTTCGGTAAAAACAAACAAATAAACCAAGCACCCATTCAAAATGAATGGGTTTCCTTAACAATCAAGAAAAAGGCCAGAAAATGACTTCCGGTCCTGTTGGTGCTTCAATTTACGACTGTAATTCCGGGCTCAATTATAATGAGGACAATCTGTAGTTGAGCATCAACCCTTCTGCGTTGCAATCAATGGGAATGATCATAAGTTGACGCAGCCAGTGCCTCCTCCTTTCACCCAGCACTCAGAACATAAAAGGAATGGGTTGGGAGGGACCTTGGAGGTCTTCTAGTCCAACCCCCTGCTCGAGCGGAGACCGACCTGCACCATTTCAGACAGATGGTTGCCCAATCTCTTCTTAAAAACCTCCTAGACAAAACTTCCACCTGTGGATCAAAGTAGCTAATGCGAGTGCCGTTGCTCGATTATTAAACCCCGGAGCCCGCGCGAACAAGCCAAACCACACACACCTCGGGGGAATAGTTAAGAGATTTTTATTCTAATAGCTTTAATTACAGTGCTCGTTTGTTGAAATGATAACTGAAAACAAGTATACAAAACAGTCGATTACTGTATTGAAAGAAAACAAGGAGGGGTTTTTTTCTTGTCCACAACACTAAACAAACCAGTTCTCATCGTGTTTTTCTTGAGTTGCACCAGCTCCAGCTTCTTCAGTGTTATTTTTTTTAATTATCAAAATACAAAAGAAAAAACAAAAAGTTAAGATCTGGGATGGCAAATCTCAAACCTCGCAGTATGAAGGGATGCAAAGAGGGCGCTTCTCACGTTCCAAAAAAATGGAATCTAGACATGTCTCTCTAAGAATGGAAGGCGCCCGATCATCAAACCCGCTCATGTTTTCGGTATTCCCGCCCCGCCCCCTTTTCCCGGATGCGACAACGGAAAGCTTGTGTGACATTTCTTATTTAAGTTACAGTACTTGTGGCTGCGGCCGTGACGTTCGTGCAAGAGAACCGTCTTTGGGAAATTCGTTCTAGGCTGGTGAAAACCGAGGATTTTTTTTTCTTTTTGAAGGGGCTACGCTCCCCAGAGACAAGAGGGGAAGAGGAAGATGGTGGCACTCATGGGTTGGAGGGTAAAAAGGAAGAATCCAAATCTAAGGGGCAATTAAAAGGAGTACAGGGGGTGGTGGGGGTGTCCCAATTTCTCATTAATCTGCAACCTCCGCTGACTTCGCTCTAACTCTGAGGAAAAAGTTTCCCATCCGCCTCCAGTCACCAAAAGGCCAAGCGCTGAAAGGAGACAGAGGGTAATTTTATGATCCGGGACAAGGGGGGCTTGCTGGCCGTTCTTCACGTGTCTCGTTGCAGAAATCGCGCAAAGGGTCCTGGGTTCCAGCCTTTCCCCCCCTCCTTCCCACCAGCCCCCCGTCTCCCGAAAAGAAGCTCGTCCCCAGGCTTAACAACAGAGCTGTGGAAATCAGGCCTCAGCCCAGATCCGCAAGCCGAGAGGGATCATGTTTGGATCTAGCCCACACACACACACGCACGCACACACACGACACAAACAAAACCAGGTTCCTGGCAACCATTTTCGTTTTCCTGAATCCACTCACAAGTTATTGGGCGGGTGGTGGTTGGTTTTTTTTAAAGAAACCTTTTTATCATTTTAAAAAGAGCCGAATAACATTGCATAGGAATACCAGAAACTGCCTCGTGGGAAAAACAAGAACTATTTACATTAAATAAGAAAATAAAAAGTTAAACTGTTTTGTTTTTTTTCCAGGCGTGGTTTTTGCCACGTGTACAGCGTGGTGGTGGTGTTGGTGAAGGACAAATCCTGTGGACGAGAAGAGATGATGAAAACAGTTTCTGGCACTCAATGCTACAAAGTAGCATGGTTTGCCACATTAGAGTAAAGCGAGGAGGAGGAAGAGGGGGGAGGGGAAGGGGAGGGGGGGAGGGGCGGAGAGGAGAGGAATAAATCAGGGCTTCATTTCTGGTTTCGGAGCTGATTGGACAACCAGTCCAGTCCTTCATAGAGACCGTCCCCACTGGTGGCGCAGGTGGCCTGGATGTACCAGTTTCTGTGGCGGAGGGAATGCAACCCCAGCTTGTCTGTGATTTCCGCGGCATTCATGGCGTTCGGCAGGTCCTGGAAAGGGAAGCAACTGGCTTTAGAAAAGGCATTTCCCACCCTCCACCCACCCCGATCACAGCGGGGGGAAGAAGGCCTGTTTCACAACCTTCCTAAAAAGCGAGCACAACAACCGAGGCCAAAAATGATGTTGCTAAATGAGACATTTGTTAGGCGAGTTTTGCCCCATTTCATGACTTTTCCTGCCACAGTTGTTCAGTTAGTAACGTGTTTGTAAAGTGAATCTGGTTTCCCCACTGATTTTGCTTGTCAAAAGGTTGCAAAAGGGGATCGTGTGACCCTGGGACATTGCAATCGTCATGAGTCAGTTGCCAAGCATCTGAATTTCAATCACGTGACTAATGGGCCGCTGCAACAGTCATAAGTGTGAAAAACAGGCAAAGTCACTTTTTTTCAGTGCCTTTGTAATTTAGAACCGGTCACTAAATGAACTGTTGTAAGGTGAGGACTACCTATTCTATAATCAAGAGGCAGATGTTACACTTATTGTTTTCCTGATATTTAATGCCAGCAGGCCATCGGCTGAGTATACAGGTAGTCCTTGACTTAAATCCACTTGTTTAGTGACTGTTCGAAGTTACAATGGCAATGAAAAAAGTCGTCTATGACCAGTGGTGGGATTCAAATAATTTAACAACTGGTTCTCTGCCCCAGTGACTGGCTGGCTGGCTGTGGCCGGGTGGTCATGTGACTGGCTAGGTGTGGCCAACTCGCCATCACTCATCATATCCAGCCCTCCTCCCGGCCACTCTCCCTTCCCCCAGGCCTTGGGCCTATACGCAACTCTTCCAGAAATGAAAGGGTTAACCAACTCTCAAGTTTCCTGGTGCAAATGCCCCCCCCCCCCCCCCAGTGAAAGGATGGGGAGAGAACAGCAAAGCATTCTGCTCCCATCAGCAAGGAAAGTAAGACATCAGAGGCTGAGCTTATTAAAAAGCAATATATTGTGTCATAACAGCCAACATTTCACACCTGTGGTGGCAGAAGCAATAAATCCCATTGACTCCTCAGAAGCTATTTAGAATTAAAGCCCATTTGTACCCCCAAAATAATACATAGCAGGAGGAGGATTGGCCATACTTCTGTGTATGCAATTCTGAAAGAGACTAAGCTAAAGCTGGGTTAACTCCTGTGGATGGCTGGGCCAATGACCAAATGTAGAGAGGCATGCCTGCACCCGAATCAACAGCCCACTGGAGCTGGGCAGGTGCCATGCCCTGATTCTGTCATTGTCAGCAGCATCATGAGATTTGTGTTGAGAGAAGAGGGCAAACCATGGAACAGCTAATGACAACTTCAAGATACCTCTTTGGCTGGCTGGAGACACAGTGTAGATAATCATAATGGCATGTTCCTCAAGGCATCTTTCATGGCAGTAAGCTTATCATAGCATCTTTTAAAGGGTTCAACTATCACTATACCAAAAAAAAAAATCCCAATAATGAAAATAGATTTTATATCATTTCAGGGATGCCAAACACTATGAAGTTCATTAGTAATGGAAGAACACTTGTCTACTCTTGGGAGTGAATGTGCATTGTGCAAATAGTTATAAGATTTTACTATTAGATAACTGTAGGCACACTGCACTCTAAGCGCTGATGAAGCTTTGAGTGAGTAATCCCTTGGAAGCAAAATTATGATTATTGATTATTTCTAAGCAGTGGAACAGAGCAATCACCTTGTGATTCTACATAATTAGTAGGTTTTGGAGCAAGGCTGCTGGCCCAGATGAATAAGCTACACTTTGAATTTTTGCTGTGTGAAGTGTCCCGTCATGTACAAATCCAAATACTGAGCCACAGCAGGCCTGCTTTGCACATGAGTAGCATATGATGCAGACAATTTTATTTCACCATTCTGTATTATATATATAATAGTAAATGGTGATTTTTCCTTCCTTCCTTTCCTCATTCCTTCTCCTCATTCCTATCTTCCTCCCTCCCTTCTTTCATTTTTGATCTGTTTTTGGCTGGTTTTGAAGCCATTTTCACCCTGTTTCTGAGCTATTTTCAGGCAGTTTTTCAGCCAAAAAACAGCTGAAAATGACTCAAAAAACAGGCTGAGGCAGGGCCAGCCAGTGATGGGATTAGCCAGTTCACTGAACTGATAGTATTTTAACAAAGTTTGTCTGAACCGGTCCGACCAGCTGAATCCCACATCTGCATACGGCTGTTTTTTCACACTTACAGTGGAAGCATATCTTTATAGTCACATGATCAAAAACCGGACCTTTAGCAACTGACTCATATTTATAATAGTTGCAGGTAATGTGATCAACTGGAAGAAAATCCCTCAAAACACAGTTCTCCCTTAGAAAACAAGTAAAAATCTCCCTGCGATATTTTTCCATATGGCTGAAGTTTTGAATACTCCCTGATTCTTTTCATCATCACAAAACAAGCGGTCGGGAAGATTTCTAAAATAAGACTGTGCAATAAGTAGGAGGGTTAACAGTAGCAGAATAACAGAGTTGGAAGAGACCTGGGAAGTCTTCTAGTCCAACCCCCTGCTTGGGCAGGAAACCCTATAGCATTCCAGACAAATGATTGTCCAGTCTCTTCTTAGAAACCTCCAGTGACGGGGCACACACAACTTCTGGTAGCAAGCTGTTCCACTGGTTAATTACCTTCACAATCAGGAAATTCCTCCTTAGTTCCAGGTTGCTTCTCTCCTGGATTAGTTTCCTTCTGCTGATTTCTTGTCCTGCTTTCAGGTGCTTTGGAGAATAAGTGGACCCCTCTCCTCTTCTCTGTGGCAGCCCCTCAAATACTGGAATCCTTCTGTCATGTCCCCCCTAGTCTTTCTGTTCTCCACTGGCCATTCCCAGTTCCTGCAACTGTCTGTGCATTCAAATAGGAAGAATGGTTCCCTTGGTCATCTCTTCCCACCTACCTGTTTGTTAGCGAACACTAAAAGGACAGCATCTCTGAGCTCATCTTCTGCCAACATTCTCATAAGCTCTTCTCTGGCTTCATTGACTCGCTCTCTGTCGTTGCTATCGACCACAAAGATCAAGCCTGAAAGGAAACAGCAAGTTAAATAAAAACGTGCCTAGGTTCTAGCAAACAGCCATCTAGAACTGTGTTTTTCAACCTTGGCCACTTTCAGGAATGTGGAGTTAAATTCCCAGAATGCCTAGATTTTTTGGGCAGGGGGTGGGGAGGAGGGGGAGAAAAAGGAAATGCCTGCAGATGGTCAGGGAATTTCAGGAATTGAAGTCTATTCACCTTCAAATTGTAGGTAATCCGGACTTACGGTCACCATTGCTCCATTTTACGACTTTTCTTGCCATAGTTGTAAAAGGAATCAATGCAGCTGATAAGTTATTTGTTAGGTGAATCTGGCTTCCCTCTTGACTTTGCTTGTCAGAAGGTTGCCAAAGGGGTACAAAACTCGGGACACTGCAACCATCACGAGTCCGTTGCCAGATTTTGATCATGTGGTCATGGGGATGCTGTAGTGGTCAAGTGTGAAAAAAATTTAAAGTCACTTTTTTCAGTGCTATTATGGTCACTAAACAAATGGCTGTAAGTTGAGCACCACCTGTATAAAGTAGGCCTGGACTTCAATTCCTAGAATTCCTCAGCCAGAATGCTGGATGGATAATTCAGAGGGAGGAATTCCACATATCTTAATATAACCAAGGTTGAGAAACAATACTATAGGGTGGTATTGGGGAGGTTGTCTTCATTCAGAGGAAAAAAATATATTTATAATTTAAGTCACAGACAGGGAGAGAAACATCCTGCCACATTAGGCTTCAAGCAATATGAAATTGACTCCTGGGTGTTTGTAAATAGCGTCCACAATCATATGTACCTTAATCCAATTTTCTTTGATTACTGAATTTCAAAACTAGTCACACGAGAGAGTAAAGGCAATAAACTTTGCAAGGGTGTAATTTACTGTTTCAAGTGAACCACACGGCGCAGAGACTTTCTTAGCCTGCTTCAAAAATTTAACATGCTGCAATTCAATCTCAAAATAAGAGAATTACAGACTTTGGGGAACGAATATACAGAAAGAGAAACAGAATATGTTTTTAGACAAAGCTGGAAACCAGACGAAGTGGAAGAGACAAAATGTTGTCAATGAACAATCAGCCCTTAGAGATGGGCGGCCTTCAAACTGGACAAACAAATCAATAAAAAGATTCTGGGTAAGAGGATTGTATACAAGGCAATTAAGACCAACAGTTTGTGTGTAAACAGTTTCACAATGCAGGAGAAAACAGCACATCCCCCCACTGTTGTTTGCATGCATCCCACTTTACTACTCAATTTTTTATCAGCAACATGTTGAAGTGGTTAACCTGCTGGTAGAGTGATTAAAAGGTCACCCTGAAAGGGGTTGTATGACCACAGGAATGAGGGAGGGAGAGAGAAAAGACAAAGAGAGGAAGAGAAACAGAAGGTAGGAAGAAGGAAGGGGAGAGAGACAGAAAGGAAGAGGAGAGGAAGGAAGAGAGGGCAGAGAGAGGGAAGGAGGAAGAGAAAGAAAGGAAAAGAGGAACAAAGGAGAGAGAAGGGAGGGACAGAGAAAGAGAGAAGATGGGAGAGAAGGAAGAAAGGATGTAGAAAACTACCAACTGGATGATTTTTTTTTTGCATAAACTGCAATTACACTCAGATAAGAAGCTGAAACACCTCACAAACACTGCTATGTAACACTGCATTTAATCTTCCATTCTTACGCCAAACGAGTCTCTGTTTTTCTCTCTCTTTGATTTAGCAAAAGATCAGTGTTTCGTGTTTGGAAGAGGCAAACCCGATTAAGCAAAGGCTGCTAGTGTGCCAGGCACAAAGGATTGCCTAAGATCAGGGCAAAGGCAGAATTGTGGATTAGCCTTTTCTCTGGTCTATGGCTCAAGTTTTCTGGGTATTATGCTAAATCATGTATTTTCTTAATCCACATTTATATTTTAACAGGCTATGTGAATCTGGCAGCTATCAAGCCAAAGCCTTTGTTTGACCCATTTAATTTGGCAACTTCAGGGATGGAATATCCAGCTCCTAACAGCAAAGCAGAATTGCACTTTTCCTCAACCATGTCAGCTTTGAAGTGGTTGGACTTTACCATCCAGAACTCTCCAGCCAACTTAGCTAGCCTGGGGGGGGGCGGGGGGGGAAAGGAGGGGGGGTGTTTTGCTGGGAGCTGAAGTCTACCATTTTTAAAGTTAGCAACTAATAACAAAGTTGGAAGGGACCTTGGAAGTCTTCTAGCCCAATCCCCTGCTGAGGCAGGCAACGGTATATCATTTGAGACAAATGGTTGTCCAATCTCTTCTTAAAAACTTCCAGTGTTGAAGCACCTACAACTTCTGGATAGGGTTAGGGTTAGAAGTTGTTCCACAGATTAATTGTTCTCACTGCCAGGAATCCCAAAAGTGCTTTCTCAAGAGGCAACTGGACTTTCTGGTTTTTCTTTGAAGATGTTCTTGGATGAGAAGCGAAATGTCTTTGAAGAAAAACTAGAAACCAACTGTCTTTTGAAAAAGCGTCTTTGGGATAACCATGATCTGGATGACTGAGGATCTCCATAGACATTTGGCTATAATTGTCAGGAAATTTCTCCTTAATTCCAAGTTGCTTCTCTGATTAGTTTCCATCTGTTGCTTCTTGTTCTTCCTTCTGGTGCTTTGGAGAATAGCGTGACCCTCTCTTCTTTGTGGCAGCCCCTCACATATTGGTAGATATTTGCTGTCATGTCTCCTATGGTCCTTCTCTTCGTTAAACCAGACCTACCCTGTTCCTGCAACCGTTCTTCATATTTTTTAGTCTCCAGTCCCCTAATAATCTTTGTTGCTCTTCTGTGTTCTCTTTCTAGAGTATCAACATCTTTTTTTTTTACATCTGCAGACCTTCTTCCATTCCAACTACTTTAGCAAAAATACTGAGGGATTAATGGTCACTAAATGAATTGCTGTAAATCGAGGACTGCCTGTGTGATCTTCACAACATTTCCATTTGATTCATTGCAGTTTACAAGATTTCCTGGTGATCTCAATGCAATTCCGGAGCAATTTAATGCTGTGCAGATTAAATAGATAGATACAGTATGTGGGTCTTACAGAACGCAAACAACTCACCTTGTGTATTTTGGAAGTAATGGCGCCAGAGTGGTCTGATCTTATCCTGTCCACCGACATCCCACACCGTGAAGCTAATATTCTTGTATTCTACTGTTTCTACATTAAAACCTAAACAGAAATAAGTGAGAGAATGTGCTGTTAATAGGCAAAAGATAAATTTATTGATTTAAGGTAAGTCAATCACATGTGGTCTTCAACAACCCTTTCTCCTTATAAGCAAGTATTGCAATATTATAAAGAAAAAAACCCTAATCTTTCCTTCTACATGGATGTTTTATTAAGTGATATTTAAACAGCTGAGAACCAATTTAGCGTAACGTTTGAGGCACCACAGAAGAAACCAAGTGACTATGAGTTTTAGTCTTGCCAAAGCACAAAGCCAGCTGGGCAACTAACCCAGCTCAATCACCAGGAGTCAGGGAGTTCTAGTCCCGCCTGAGATATGAAGCCAATTGTGTGAACTTGGGCCAGCCACTCTCTCAGTTCTATAAAAGATGCAATGGCAAATCACTTCTGAAAAAACTTTGGCAAGAAAATTGCAGGGATTCGTCAAAGCAGCCAGTTTTTGAGAATTGAACATAACTGAACAAAAGAAAATATAAATATATTTAAAAACTACACATACACTATGAAATATTATAGAATTCCAAGATTGGAGAGATCCTCATTTTACTGACCTTGGAAAGATGGAAGGCTGAGACAACTTTGAGCTGGTCAGAATCAAACTGCCAAACACTGGCAGCTGGTGGAAGGAGCCTGCAGTGCTGCATTCTAACCATTGCCACCACCACAGGCTAAAAGCACAGAGGTGCACTATGCCTGTAGTAGGTAAGCTGTGCCACTGATGGCGATTCTATTTCCCCTTTTTATTTATTTTATTTTACCATACATTTATATGCTGCCCTTCTCCGGAGATTCAGGGCGGCTTACAGTCTATGGAGCACCATGCTAACTGCTCGGCAATAGCCTTCATTCCACTGTTTATGCCTGCTTATTACTAGGGCTTCCCCCCCCCCTCCCCCCAAGCGGCATTTTTACAAAGTCAGCTTATTGCCCCCAACAATCTTGAGTCCTCAATTTACCTACCCCGAGAGGATGGAAGGCTGAGTCAACCTTGAGCCTGGTGGGATTCGAACCTGCACTAATTGCAGGCAATTCAGCTAAGTGCTAGATGATTAACAGCCTGCACCACCAAGGCTGATATATATTTTATAGATATATATGTAAGGAAAACCCAAGACTGTAACACTGCGTAAAAATGCTGTAGAAAGGGATTGTTCGAAAGGCATTCAGCTGGGATTCTGGCCTCAGGCAAGAATAGAGTTCCCAGTCTCTTGATGACTGGCCCAAATCTACCCAGCCAGTTTCCATGCCTATAGCATGACTAAAATTCCTTGTACCCTGGTAATTGGCCCAGAGTCACCCAACCAGTTTCTTGCCGAAGGTGGTACTAGAATTCATGGTCTCCTGTGGTTGGCCCAGAGTCATCCAGGTGGCTTTTATGGCAAAGGTGGCATTAGAATTCACCATCTCCTGGTTTCTAGGCCAGTACTTTCACTACCATACAAAACCGGTTCTCTGTTAGCCCTTTGGTTGAAGAAGTGGGCTCCTAGATTTTAATTTATTATATATAAAGTATGCCACACAGAAAGCTGATTACCAACATAATATTCATACTTTTTTACTTAACTGTTTATCTCTGGAAAGTTTCAAGTGCAATTAATCAAATGAAGGCTATTTAAAGAGTGAATGTTTTTAGATAATATTAAATTTGCTATATTTTCTCTCAGGAATCCTTAGATTTGCCTTTCAAAACAAAAAAAGAGGGCAGATTTTATCCAAACAAGAACAAATGAACGACAATGTTCCTACATGGGTTTTTTTAATAAAAAAAACAGCTCTAAGCAACATTAAACTTCTTCAACAGTGAAATCTGAAGACTAAACAGAAATAAAAGTTCTAAGAGCATGCCATTTTATCTTACCCATCTGAAAAACAATACAGGTAGTTCTCCATCTACAACACTTCATTTAGTGACTGTTTGAATCTCACTGAAAAAAGTAACTTATGATCGTTTTTCACTTTTATGACCATTGCAGCATTGGTCACAAGATTCAGACCCTTGGCCACTGTTTCATATTTATGATGGTCAGTGTCACCAGAAGGAGGGGGAGTTGTCACGTGATTCCCTTTTGCAACCTTCTGACAAGCAAAGTCAGTGGGAAACAAGATTCACATAACAATTATGTGACTAACTTAAGTGATTCACTTAACAACTGTGGATGGTCATAAAACTGGGCAAAACTCATTTAACAAATGTCTCACTTAGCAACAGAAATTTTGGGCTCCACTGTGGCTGTAAGTCGAGCACAACCTGCGCACAAGTATGTCCACAATGCAATTTCATTTAGTTCAAGCAATTCCAAAAATGCAGTGCAGAAGTAAGATTGCGAATCAATTAATTGAAGTAACATGAATTTGGTTACTGCTCATCACCATATGAGTAACCTAGACAAGCTAATCTTACATTTTTATCAGGAGTTGTACAAAATGTATCCATATACCATAATTTTATTTTAAACCCAGATTTAACTGCAATTAAAAGATGCTTGAATTCTTACCTATAGTAGGGATGGTAGTTACTATTTCACCGAGTTTAAGCTTGTACAATATAGTAGTTTTTCCTGCGGCATCCAGTCCGACCATAAGTATACGCATTTCTTTTTTGCCAAAGAGGCCTTTGAAAAGGTTGGCAAAAATATTTCCCATGTTTGAGAGTGTCGTTCACCACTGGCCAAGAAAATCTGGAAGATAAAGGGGATTCATTAGCTCAATAAAATGTCATGATCCTAGCTAACCGCAAAAGTATACATTAATGGCCCTCGTGAATCCGGGGGAAACATTTGTACAGGTAGTTCTTGACTTACAACCATTTGTTTAGTGACTGTTCAAAGTTACGACAGCATTGAAAAAAAGCAACTTATGATCATATTTCACACAAGTGCTGCAGCACCCCCTTGGTCACATGATCAAAATTTGGATGTTAGCAACTGACTCACATTAATGATGGTGGCAGTGTCCCAGGGGGGGTCATATGATCCCCTTTTGCAACCTTCTGACAAGCAAAGTCAATAGGAAAGCCAGATTCCCTTAACAACCATGTGGCTAATTTAACAACTACAGGGGTTCTCATAACAATTGTTGCAAGAAAATCGTAAAATGGGCAAAAATCATTAAACAAAGGACTTACTTAGCAACAGAAATATTGGGACCAATTGTGGTCGTAAGTTGAGGATTAACTATAGTCAGTTTGTGGTAAAAGGTTCAAAACAGAAGCTTAGCATGTAAACAGCAGCTTAGAAGACAGTATTTATGTATATTAAATTGCCATGTATACACAAAGGGAGCAGCAGATATTTACATCACAGCGTAAAATACATTTGGTAGAAGACAGGCCATTTGCTCCAATATACAATTATTATAATGATGTTCTTTGAAACTACAGTAAAATTGTGAAAATATATAAGGACATTAAAAGATATGGGTCTGAAACCCATGTTACTCTTAAAAAACAGAACAGGCCACTTAAAATGTATTGACTGTAATTATATTTATAAATATATCAGGAAGGAAGGACTTCAACACAGAAACAGGAACATAAAATATGAAGATTAAATGCATTTTTCTTGTTCCCTAAATGAGAAAAAGAGTAGCTAGGACAAACCTCCATGATTGTGGCATAATGCTATTCAACATTATTCATACTTAACTAGAACAAACTATGCTAGGAATATTGTTAACAGTAGAATGAATCAGATGATTATATGAAATTTTTCCTAATGAAAATAGTATCTGTTGTACCATGCATGCATTTTCCCTCTCTGAGGGAACTGAGTCCAATTCTAAGTTGGCAGAATCCAGTTTGACCAGTATGATTCTCTCAAAGAAGGCTATTCATAATTCTAGAGCCCAAGCATCATCAGATGCTTAGATAACAATGCTTCTGGGATTCTCAACTTTGTTCTCCTGACATCATAATAAGATAGCTACAGTTAACTAGTGTCCATTCTTGGCAGAGGAAAGGCAGCCAATTTTTCAGAGAAGCACATTACATTAGTTTATTACAGGCAGCCCACAACTTTCAACTACAAGGGAGCCCAAAATTTCTGTTGCTAGCAAGACAATTGTTAAGTGAATTTTGCCTCATTTTACAACTTTTTTTGGCCCAGTTGTTAAGTGAACCACTGTAGTTAAGTAAGTAACAGAGTTAAGTGAATCTGGCTTCCCCGTTGACTTTGCTCATCAGAAGGTTGCAAAAGGGAATTGCATAACTCTGGGACACTGCAATCATCATAAATATGAGTGAGTTGCTGAATATCTGAATTTTGAACACGTGACCACGGGGACGCTGCAATGGTCGGAAGTGTGAAAAATGGTCATAATTCACTTTTCTTCAGTGCTGTTGTAACTTTGAATGGATCCTAACTGAACTGTTGTTAAGTCGAGGGCTGCCTATATAACATTTATTTTTATTTCATTTATTAAATTTATTATATGCTGCCCATCTTTTGTTTTGGAACGAATAGCACAGGACATTTGTACGCTCTTTCCAATTTTTTGACGGACAATGAAAGAATGATGTTAGAATGATGATTTGGGAATACAAATTGTGACTACCTGGGAACAGGTATCACAGAACAGTAAATCGGTATTTTATTCATGGCAAAAGATCATCAACTATCAAGGAAGTTTTCATCTGGGCTGTGAAGAGCAATTCCCTATTGTTTATAACTAGGCAGCTGCAATATTTAGCCTGAAAAATTTTCCCAAGCACCGTATTTATGCTATTATAAATTAATTAGGTCTACAGAAGTATATTTAGCTCAGTACTTAGTGTGCCCTGTCATTACGGCATTGATTTCCAAGGGAATCATTTGAGGAACTACTTCTGAAAAGACATGAGTGCTTCCCTGCTATTCCTGCCACACCACCTGAAGCTGAAGGTGTGTGTGTGTGGGGGGGGGGGTGAGAGGAAAGGAGAGAAATAAATTTTACTGCTTCCCTTTTGGCTGGATCTCTAATCTCTATTTCCAGAATCTGGGTCTACAGCCAGTGAGAGGCGCATTAGATCTTTCCCCACCTCCACAGCACCCATCCTCCAAATTCTTTCGTTTCAAGACCAGAAATGTCTCATCCACCATTCCATGCCCTTTTGAAGGACACAAGAGCCATTAATTGGAAGCGAACCTTTGCAGCTCAGGGTTGAACTGGGAGTGTGTGGGGTGTTTCCTTGGTGCTCTTCTTGAAAATATTTCATTACCCAGCTAGGTATAGGTAACATCATCAGTGCTAGAAGGGAGTGTGACTTTCAGGGTAGGAAAGGGGAGCTATGGGGTCCTTGGGGCTCTCTGAGATTGGAGGTTTTCTTACAGATATTTCATTACCCCTCAACATCATCAGTGCTAGAAGGAAGTGTGGTTTGCAGAGTGAAGAAGAGGAGGACGACAACTGTGGGGTCCTTGGGGCTCTCTGTGCTTGATTCCTTTCTTGCAGACAGTTAATGACCCAACTGGAAACACCATCAACGCTAGAAACTAGAAACCCACTCCCTTATAGCACTGATATTACCTAGTATGGTAATGAAATGTCTGCAAGAAAACAACCAATTTCAGAGAGCACTGAGGATCCCAAAATCCTCCTCTCTGCAAACCCCACGTCCTTCTAACACTGATGATGTTCCATAGTTGGATCCTAAAACTTGGGTGCAAGAGAACAACCAAGCTCAGAGAGCACCAAGGATCACATTATTCTTTTTGTTTTTTCTTCTGCAGGTCTGGCTCCTAAACTCCATGCTGTTACAGACCCTCACACAGTCCAGCTGGGATAAGCGACGTTTCCAGAGATTAGGCATTGGCTTACCTGAATGCAGTTTCTCAGCATGCCTAGTTTAGCAACAGAAACTTTGGGCTCGATTGTAGTCCTAAATCGAGGATTACTTGTATTCCATTTGTGGAACTCTTTTTTTAAAAATAAACTTGGCAGCTGAGTGGTTTTGACTTCCAGTTTGCAAATTCTCTCACCCAGATATTCCTTACCAGATAATACAGAAAGGGGAAGAAATAATGGAGGACTACAACACTGTATGGAACTGCTTTTCTCCTGGAATTGTGGGTGCTTAATTTCAAGAAAAGATTAGACAACCATTTGTCTGAGACAGCTGAGAACTCCTGCCTTGGGAGTGGGTTGCACTAGATGACCTTGAAGGTCCCTTCTGATGCTGCCATTCTTAGACTACTAGGTCTAGCATTGTCTTCATGACCAGTTTAGTATCTAATTTAAATTAGTTCTAAATGTGATGCAATACTTTGATAGCTAGCCCTTTAACACTGCATTTATTCAGGTAAGCCTTGACTTACAACAGTTCATCTAGTGACCGTTCAGTTACAACAGCACTAAAAAAAATGACTTATGACCATTTTTCTAATTATGATGGTTGCAGCATCTCCAAGGCAACGAAATCAAAATTCAGATGCCTGGCAACTGGTTTGTATTTATGACAGCAAAGCGAATGGGGAAGCCAGATTCACTTAACAACTGCGTTACCAACTTAACTGCAAAGACTCAAAAACGTGGCAAGAAAGATAGTAAAATAGGGCAAAACTTACTTGTGTCTTACTTAGCAACATAAATAATGGGCTCAATTGTAGTCATTAGGTTGAGGACTACCTATACTGGAATACAGTACAGATTGCTAGATTCAGCTAAAAATTGTGATTTTTTGTTTACTATTTTCAAAGATGCAATTGATACCATGTGGACTGAATATTCTGCAGTATTTGCAGAAAGCAATTTCCCGAGCTTTATTATATGTGTCTATAATAAAATCTAATAAGAGGGTCCAAGACAACACTGCTTTACATGAACAATTTTATAGTTTTAAATTATTAAGCTGCATTGCTCATTGACTCAGTACATATAGAAATAAGTTTTTACAGTAGAATAATTAAAAATTAGAGGAAACAAAATAGCAGCATTTTATTTAATTTGTATAGCCATCCATCTCATGAAGCAACTCTGGGAACTATACAAATAATATAAAAATGATTAAAATAAAAACAATCATTAAAATTAAAATATTCAAAATTGAAACATAAAACAAATATAGATTGAGTGTATCAACCAAAGTATTTGATGAAGGCGCCATGGATGGAAAAGGCAAATGAAAATAGCAGTAAAGTGGCATTTCCTAGTTCTCCAAAGAACTACTTAGAAATAAGAATTAAAACTATGTTTTTAGCACTCAGCAAGAAAACTGATGAATAATGCAAAAAGTAACTGCTATAATTGGAATTGTACTAGATTTCCTTGCCTGCCAGCTATATAAAAAAGGGCTGGAATAAAAGTTGCTGTTACGTTTTTAATTTGTTCCAGGTGAGATTCATAGAAATCTAATTATACATTCACATTTTATCAGTAGCCTAAGACACTTAAGCTTCCTTATAAGAATTAAGAGCAGGTGTTTCAAGATATGTGAAAGTTTGTTAATATAGTACTGATTCCCTCACACATCCATCTAGCTAAGGTTTTTTAGATGATTTTTGCACTTATGCACTGAAGTGGAGCTGGACAATGTAACTCATAAATATGTACCAATACATGCTAAACAGTGCTTCGAATTTTAAATTAAGGCAGTGATTTGCAGCAGCAGTTGTCATGTCACACAGATCTGCAACTGTGTTTTTTATAAGCTCAACTGTCGGCCATATAACTTGAGAAAAAGGACACATTTTGTTTTTAAAATGGCAATACATGCCATACGGACACTTCCATAGGCTCAGAACCTTTTAGCCTTTTAAACAGACCTGCTGAGAAGCCATAATATATAGATCTGCAAAATTAACCAAGAAAAGTTTCCCATGGAATCAGGAAAAAAAAGTATAGCTGCTTTAACAAGTTATCAGTGAATGCTGAATTGAAGTTGTGACTTCAATTAACAACAGACGTTGCCAATTTGATGCTTACCTAAATAAAAGTCCATCTTCCAAAACAAATGTATTTTATTTAGGTAAGCATCAAGTTATCATAGTCTGTTTTAATTCCAGATCTGACACAAACTGGAATTACACCACATATTGTAAATTAGAAACAACCCACAAAGTCACATTCCCCAATAAAAAGAAATCAACATCATCTGGTGTTTTCAAATTCCACCTCCAGTTCTCAGCAGGGACAGCTTTCTGTTCCCACGGGAAGGAAAATCACCTAGCCAAAACAATCCTCACTATCTACTTACTCCCACCTTAAGAATGTAGTGAGCCCGAAAAAAAACCCCTCCCTTATACAAGCAAAGAGAAAGAAAAGGAATATATGATTAGAATATAGAGCTAAATAAACTGGCTGCACAACACGTATGTCAATTTCAGGCTCAACACAAGCATCTTTTCCAAACACAATTTGAAGCACTGTGCAGCCCTCGTTAATTAATAATACAAAATATGAAATGTTAAAAATAACTTTTTATTTTATATTTAAATAGAAAATGGAAATACATCGATTGCACAAATCTGAGGTTGGTTCATCTCAATATGGTGCAGAAGAGATTTTTAATACCCAGGCAGAATCATATGGAAAAAGGGCTGACCAAGATAGTGAAGTACAGGTAGTCCTCAACTTACAACCACGTTTATTAAGTGACTCACTGTAATTGTTAACCTGTCACTGTAATTGTTAACCTGTCACTCTAAGTGAATTTGGCTTCCCCATTAACTTGCTTGTCAGAAGGTTGCAAAAAGGGATCACATGATCTCAGGATACTTTCTGCAACCATCCTAAATAGGAGTCAGTTGCACAGCATCCGAATTTTGATCATGTGACCACAGAGATGCTGCAACAGTTGTGTGAAATAGGATAGCACATTTTTTCCAGTGTAGTTATAACTTTGAACAGTTACTAAATGAATTGTTGTAGGTCGAGGACTACCTGTACTAAAGCAACACATTTAATCAGTTCAGTCAAAAACAAGGAGGCATCCGATGTTATTTGTATAAAACAGGTATAACAAGTTCCACCTGCTTGGCTCCCTCAGCCCCAGGAAATTCTCCTGCCATATCTAGCACTAACCAAAGCTTCCAGAACACCTTGAAAGACATCCCTACACAGAGGGTGTTATGATGTGCTAACCTTGAAGTTTCCTTCCTTCAGCTGCGATGCAGCTGCTATTTGCTTGCCCTTGATACAAGGGGTAACAGTCACCAGATTTAATTCAATCTTAATCAGCAAGCAGTTCCAGCTGGTGGGGTCCAGAAGAACCTTTTCTGCTGTGGTTCCCACTCTCTGATATAATGTGCCCCTTGAGATGAGATTTTAATCCACCCTTTGGACTTCTGGAAAGGCTTTAAAAATCTGGCTCTGCCAATTGGCCTGGGGTTCCGATGTGGGTGTTGCACGTTGGAGTACAGGCAATCTTTGACTTATGATTACAATTGAGCCCAAAATTTATGTTGCTAGGTGAGACAGTTAATTTTGCCTGATTATATAATCTTTCTTGCCACAATTAAGTGGATCACTGAAGTTCTTAAGTGAATATCACTTCTGTTGACTTTGCTTGTCAGAAGGTCGCAAAGGGGATCACATGACCCCAGGATGGTGCAACCGTCATAAATATGAACCAGTTGTCAAGAGTCTGAATTTTGACCATGTGACTATGGGGATGTTGCAACCACTGTGTGAAAAAGACTCATAGATCACTTTTTTCAGTGCTGTTGTAACTTTGAACTGTTATTAAACAAACAGTTGTAAGTCAAGGACTTCCTGTATTCCAGAAAGACATGACACCTTGTTCCATCTCCCAAAAGCAGTATGTCAAATAACGTCTTTTAAGTTTGAAGCAAGAATAAGGATGGATGAAAACTAAACACTGCTCTCTAGCAGTTTAGAGTTGGAAGGGGTAGGTTAGATAACAGATCCAACTTAGGTGCAATAGGTTGGCCAGATCCAAAGCACCAAAAAACTTTCAACCGGCTTAAAGCTAGAAGTACCAAAAGGAGACACAAGTTGTCCTTGACTTATAGTTCATTTAGTGACCGAAGTTACAACTGCACTGAAAAAAGTGACTTACAATCTTTTTTTTCACACTTACAATCATTGCAGCATCCCCCATGGTCACATGATTAAAATCTGGACACCTGGCAACTGACTCATGTTTATGATTGTCGCAGTATCTTGGGGTCATGTGATCCTCTTTTGTGACTTTCTGACAAGCAAAGTCATGGGGAAGTCAGATTCACTTAACAACCGGGTTACTAATTTGAAAATTGCAATGATTCATTTAATAATGGTAAGAAAGATCATAAAGTGGGTTCAAACGCACTTAATAACTGCCTCATTTAGCAATAGAAATTTTGGGCTCAATTGTAGTCTATGACTATTTGAACAAGGGCTTGCTTTTATTACCTCGAGTCATCTTCCTGATTTAAGACAATCATAATTCCATGTATTGCCATGTTCAAGAACCTGTTCTTCCGAAATGAAGTTGCCCATTGCCTCTAATGTATTATGGCAACTGTGAAGTGATCCCAGCCAGGATAACATGACAGTTTATGGTTTGCTAATTTAATTTCAAAGGAAGATATAAATGTCGTATGAATATGGAGATTGCAAAAAATGCCAGACATAGCTGCATTAACATAATTGTTTCCCAAGCCTGTTCCAAACAATTACACATTAAATCCCCAAACATATCAGACTAAGCAATTCAAACCAGACTATGTGCTATCTATAATCATGGGCACATTTTACAGAGATGCTTCTAAAGCAACTGATCGGAAGCAAATGAAAAGGAAATGCAAGAAAAACTCCTCAAATATTTTGATTTTCATTGTAGCTGAAATTTAGATTACCTGCAAGATGCCAAACTGTATACCCACAATTTATTACAGGTAGTCTTCAACTTATGACCACATGGTCGTATCCCCATGGTCATGTAATCAAGATTTCAGTGGCTGACAATCAGCATTTATGTCCAACAGTTGCAGAGCATTAGTGACCTTTCCAACCGGCTTCTGAGAAGCAGTCAATGGGGAATCAGCAGATTTGCTTAATAACTATGTGATTCACTTAACAACTGAAGTGGTTCACTTAGCAATCATGGCAAAAAAGATCATAAAATCAGGCACAATTGCCTTGTTTAGTGATGGAAATCTTGGTCCCAAATGTGATCAAGAACTACCTGAACTATTTTTATCTCTTACCTAGGATGAAGAATGTTTGCCCTATGCACATTCTTTAAGGAGAGCTACACAGAAGAGACTGCCAGCATTGTAAAAGAAATCTCCAAATGTTTCAAAAGTGTGTAGATTATGATAAAGATTGTATAGAGTAGCAAGAACTTTATGGAGGAAAAAGTTCTGATGAATGAACAAATAAGGAAAAGTCTAGGCTGGAAAATAAAGGGGGTGGGGGAAAATGTAGCTGAATAACTGAGGTGTTTGCTTCTGAATCTGTATTAGTTTCTGCATCTTATTTATATTTATTTCTCCATGACACAAAGATAAAAACCTTAAGCTAGCCAAAATTTAAGATAGGCCGGTGAACAGAAAGACAAATAAGTTAAAAATCAGAAAATACATGTTAAAATCCGCTAAGAATTTTTTTAAGCAATGCCATCCTTCTTGACATTTTTTTAATTGCAAAAGCTGATTCTTATACTCAAAGATTAATATTTAAGGTTTAATTTATCTCTTACCCCCTCTCCCATTTGGGACTCGGGGCAGTGTACAGCCAGATTAAAAACAATACAGAGAAATTTAAAAGTTAAAAACAAATTAAATAAGTGGCTGAAATTAAAACAAGGGCATATAAAACAACACATTTAAAACCCCACAATGCTACTAGGCCAGACCAGCTCGTTGAAAAAGGTGGGTCTTCAAGGCGTGTCTGAAGGTCCGCAGGTCAGGGATAGTCCGTATCTCCGGGGCCAACTCGTTCCAAAGGGAGGGTGCTCCCTTTAAAAACAACTGCCCTCTCATTATCCCAAGTATTTACGAGGGGCTTGTCGTTACCAGATATTGGCAACATGAAAAGCTATTTAACATATTTCCTTAAAAAAATAAATTAATCAAAGAGGACTTTCTCCACTGGAGTGCATCGATTGATCAGCAGAAACAAGCAATATCAATCTGGCCTGACATTTCCTGGTATTTCAGGAAAAAGAAACTTATGTAATGAATTACGTAGTCCTGATGGCTTTGATGCCCAGAATTACATTGTGCTGTAGTTGCCTGCATGGCAAAGCTAGAGATTCAGTTCACAACCCTGGAAATTGGAATGGCTAGGAAAACAACTTTGAGAAGCATAAGCCTGGAAGGGATCTTGGAGGTCATCTAGTTCAACCCTCTGCTCAAGGCTGAAGAACATATGCCATTATGATCAAATGGTTGTCCAATCTTTTCTTGAAAATGTCCAGAGATGGAACACCCACAATTCTGGGAGAGAAACTGATCCACTGATTCATAGGGAATTCCTTCTTATTTCCAGGTTATGTCTTTCTCTGAGCAGCTTCCACTTTTTTATTCATCCCTCCCTTCTTTCCCCTGCTCTTCTTTCTCATTTCCTTCCTCTCCTTCCTTCCTACTTTCCTCTCCCTTCCCCCTTAGTTCCTTCTTTCCTTTCTCCTTTTCTCATTGCCCTTTCCTTCCCTCCCCTCTTTCTCCTCCCCCCCCCCCCCACCACACTTTCCCATTTCATGGCTCAGTTTGCCTAACAAGCTTAAGGAAGACACAGAAAGACCTAGCTAAGGTCTTGTACAATAATCTAAGTTTGTCTAATGGTAATTTACATTTCTGTCATGGCTTAATATTTGATCCTCTCTCCCAAATGCTAGGGCTGGAAGGGACCTGGGAGGTCATCTAGCCCAACCCTCTGCCCAAGGTGTAGCGTCTTATTCACCACACTGGCCAAATGAATTAAGGCTCTTGTCCAGGCCTGTCATCACAGACCTTTCGAGTCCAAGTTCCTCCACTAATAAAGAGGAAGAGTCTTCACCACCACCACAATGTATGTACTCGAAACTCCCTAGCCTTGCGCAACTGTTTGTCCTGCTGATGAAGTCACCAGCAAGTGACTAAGGGATCCCAAATCCCCACCCATCCCGCGTCTTTGGGGCCAAATTCCAGCCGAGGAAAGAAAAAAAGACCCCCGACCCCATCCTCCATCCCAAATCCTCTCATTCTCCTCCCAACTCGATCCTCCACCAGACAATCCCATTATCTATCCCAAACAACATCTTCAAACCTCAAATCCTTTCATCTTCCTCCCAACCCCATCACCCTCCCCAAACCCCATCACCTTCGCCAAACCCCATCATCCACCCTCGGAGGCCACCCTGCCTTCTCCCCCGTTTCATGGACGCTACTTAGCCAGGCCAAAGCGCCAGGATCGTGTGTGTGTGTGTGTTTTTTTTTTTTGTAAGGAATGATCCTTAACCCCAGAGCAGGGCGAATCATCCCAGATCTATAAGGAGGATCCCGCGCAAGAGCAGCCTTCTCCCCCTCTGACTTACAGTCCCCTTCTCGTCTGGGGCGGGAGGGCTGAGGATGAGGGGAATGGTGGCACCCCGCTGCCCCCCCCCACCTAGGGGGGCAGTGGAGAAGGTTAAAGGAGGAAAAGAGCCACACAGTTCGGCCGGGAAAACAACGGGCGTCGGGGGGAAGCTGCCCCGCCCGACCCCGAGCTAGGCCCGTCCGCCTCAGCGCGGACCGTTGGCGAAAGAAGGGTCGGTTCGGACCAGGCCGGGCCGCCGCCATGACTTCGTGAAGGGTCGGCTGCTTACCGAGCGACGTCGCGAGGTGCCTGGCTGCGAAGGTCTCCGTCGTCGTCGTAGTCGTCCTCTCCGGGCCTGCCGGGTGCCTCACCTGCTTCTGGCCTTCGCCTTCCGCCTCCCTCACAGCCTCCCTCAGTGCGCACAAGATGGCGGCTCCCGGCGGCCACGTCAGTGCCAAAGGCCCCGCAAAGCACGATGGGAAACGCGGGCTGGGTTGGGCGTGCTTTTTTTGTTTTTTTTCTTTCCCCGTCCCTCCTGCTTTTTTTTCCTCAGGAGACGGACCAGAGACCGGGGAGGCGTGGCCAAAGCCCTGCGGAGGAGAAGAAGGAGGAGAAAGAGAGGAGCATGCGCGCTCCCCTTCCTCGTCTCGCGCTCTGCCGACCGTTAGAAAGCGTTAGGGAAAGGGAGCCGCGTGCCTTTTTTTTTTTCAAAAGGGAGGAGGGAAAGGCGTGAGCGAGCGCGCGCCTGGATAAAGGGGCGGGGCCTCGCGGGGAACATTATATGGGGCGCGCGCGGGGGAAAAAAAAAAGGGGGGCGGGAGCTGGATGACAAAGCCCATCATCCCCACACCCCCGGGTGGCCCTCCTAAAGGTAGTCCCCCACTTACATGCAGTTTGTTTACTGACCCTTCAAAGTTACAACAGCACTGATTAAAATGTGACTTATGACCGTTTTTCACACTTAACGACCGTTGTGGTATTTCCCTATGACCACGTGATCAAAATTCAGACAAAATGCAAATTCAAAATGCGACTGACTCACATTTATGACGGTCGCATTGCCCCAGGGTCATGTGATTTCTCAGATCAAAACATCAAAATGGGGGTCTCAACCTTGCAATTGAAGCCCCCGACCTTTTTTAAACACGTTTCAGGTAGTCCTTGACTTATGACCCCAACAGCGGCCAACATTTCCATTGCTATGTGAGGTAATTGTTAAGTGAGCTTTGCCCCACTTTACAAAGTGTCTTGCCACATATCTTAAGTGAATCACTGAAGCAGTGGTGGGATTCAAATTTTTTTACTACCGTTCTGTGGGTGTTGCATGTCTTGACGGGTGTGGCAGAGGAAGGATATACTGCAAAATCCCCTTTCCCTCCCTACCCCACTAACCTGCTTTCCAGCTCCGTTCTCCTGTGCAGGGCAACCAAAGAAGACCCAGCCGATCAGCTGGGACTCAAAGGGAGGCAGAGAAGAGATGGGGTTGGCGGTGCCAGTCAGAGGTGGGATTTGCCGGTTCTCCGAATACTCAAAATTTCCGCTACCGTTCTCCAGAACCGGTCACAACTGGCTGAATTCCCACCTCTGGACTGAAATTGGAAAGTGAGTTACACGATCATTAAGTGAATCTGGCTTCCCTATTGACTTGGCTTGACAGAAGGGCTAATTAATTTGGCTGTGCACCGCCCTGAGTCCTGTCAGGGAAATAGGGCGGTATATAAATACAATAAATAAATAAAATAAAAATAAATAAAGGGCACAAAAGGGGATCATGCAAGGGTCATAAATATGAACTAGTTGCCAAGCGCCTGAATTTTGAACATGTGACCAATGGGGATGTCGCAATGGTCATCAGTGTGAAATAAGTCATCCCTCACATTTTTCAGTGCCGTTGTACCTTTGAATGGCCACTAAATGAACTGCTGTAGGTTGAGGATAACCTATAGTTAAGGCATCAAGATAGACAAGACTGAGTTCTAATCCTATCTCAAGTACAAAGTCATCTGGGTGACCTTGGGCCAACCACTTTCTCTCAGCCCCTAGAAGGAGGCAATGACAAACCACTTCTGAAAAAACTTGCCAAGAAAACTGCAGGAACTTCTCCAGGAACTCTCCGAGAATTGGCCATGATTGAACAGACGGGAAAAAAGTGGTATGTATCCTTTTAAAAAGATATACATAATTTTAAAAGCAGAAGTATGCCAGGAAAATCAAGGAACAAGACCAGGAACAAAGTCTTTATGGAAGCAAAAAGTCTTTTTTTAATCTTTTCTCCTCTATAATCATTTTTCTTCTGCTGCTGTTTTCCTATTTTCTCATTTACTTGTTTCCAGTGCTTCATTATTTTGTTGTTTGTTTTCTGTCTCGACTTATTGAGTCCAAAATTTCTGTTTAGTGAAACATTTTTTAAATTAGTTTTGCCCCATTTTGCAACTTTCCTTGCCACAGTTGTTAAGAATCTCTGCAGTTGATAAGTTAGTAAAATAAGTTAGTCGAGGGCCCAGGGGAGGGGTGGGGGGGTTGCAGTGATTATTCGGGAGGACCTAGATCCTAGGGAATCCACTGTCCCTCAGACGACCGAATGTGAATCCCTCTTTGTAAAGTGTGGCTCCGGGGTTCAGATGGGCCTTTTGATCACATACCTGGCTCCCTGCTATGTGCCATCGGCCCTGCCTGAGCTCCTCGAGATTATAGCCAGACCCCTAGGCTGATAATCATGAGGGATTTCAACCTGCCTTCGGCTGGCGGGACCTCGGAGATTGCTCAGGAGTTCTTGGCTTCCATGACAACCTTGGGCCTGACCTAATTAATTTGAGATCCCACTCACACTGGAGGTCACATCTTGGATCTAGTTTTTGTCTCAGAACAGTGACAGGATGATCTGGGTATAGGGGACGTTGTTTTTGAGCCCTTGTCATGGTCAGATCATTCGCTCCTTAGACTGGACTTCCAGGCTGCACCCCCTCATCGCAGGGAGGCGGAGCCGATACGATGGTTGCGCCCCAGGCGCCTGATGAACCCGGATAGGTTCCTGATGGAGCTTGGGCTGTTTCCTGGTGTTCGAACACATGACTCAGTTGAGGACCTGGTGGCCACCTGGGATAGGGTGGCGGCTGGGGCCCTTGACCGAGTCGTGCCCTTGCGGCCTCTGATCCGATGCCAGTCTCGCTCGGCTCCATGGTTTACTGAGGAGCTGTGGGAGATGAAGTGCCGGAAAAGACGCCTAGAGAGTAGTTGGAGGACCACCCGCTCCGGATCTATTACGGTCCTATATTTAGTGGTGATAGAGGCGGCAAAATGCTCTTATTTTTCTACCCTTATCGCATCCGCAGGAAATCGCTCAGCTGCCCTTTTTAGGGTGACTCGCTCCCTTTTAGAAGTGAGAGCGCAGGAGGATCCTCTGCAGGGACAGGCTGAGGATTTTTCGAATTTCCTGCTGGACAAAGTCACTCAGATCCGGGATGGGTTGGACTCTGACTGGGCAACTCTGGACAGGGGGTCGGGAGCGGAATTGGGGAAGGTCATCTGGGGAGAGTTTGACCCTGTGACCCCCGAGGACGTGGACAGGATGCTGGGGGAGCTTAATGCTACCACCTGTTTACTGGATCCGTGTCCCTCCTGGCTAATATTAGCCACTCGAGAGGTGACACATGTTGGTTCCAGGGTATTATCAACGCTTCCTGGAGTGAGGGATTTCTGCCTGCCACCTTGAAAGAGGCGGTAGTGAAACCCCTCCTCAAGAAACCGTCTCTGGACCCAAATTTGTTATCTAATTATCGTCTGGTCTCCAACCTTCGCTTTGTGACGAAGGTTGTTGAGAGTGTGGTGGCACGACAGCTTCCCCAGCACTTGGATAAAGATGTCTACTTAGATCCATGCCAATCAGGCTTCAGACCCGGATACAGCACGGAGACGACACTGGTCACGTTGGTAGATGATCTCTGGAGGGCCCGTGACAAAGGTTATTCCTCTGTCCTGGTCCTGTTAGACCTTTCAGCGGCTTTCGATACTGATGACCACAATATCTTATTGCGTCGGCTGGGGGGACTGGGAGTGGGGGGCACTGTTTTGCAGTGATTCTCCTCCTTCCTCTCTGACTGTTCGCAATTTGTATTGACAGGGGGACAGAGATCGACCTCAAGGCCCCTGATCTGTGGGGTTCCTCAGGGGTCGGTGCTCTCGCCCCTGCTGTTCAACATTTATATGAAGCCGCTGGGTGAGATCATCCATGGCTTTGGGGTAGAGTTTCATCAGTATGCTGATGATACTTAGCTGTACATTTCTACCCCAGGCCATCCCAACGAAGCCGTTATAGTGATGACCTGGTGCCTGGAGGCTGTGTGGAACTAGATGGGGCGGAACAGGCTTCAGCTCAACCCGGCCAAGACCGAATGGCTGTACTTTCTGGCACCCCGATACAGCCAGCTAATTCCATCGCTGACTGGGGGGGGGGGGGAATTCTTACCCCCACTGACAGGGCGCACAATCTGGGTGTCCTCCTGGACGTATGGCTATCGTTAGAAGAACATATCGCGGCCGTCACCAAGAGGGCTTTTTATCAGGTCCGTAGGATCTACCAGTTGCGGCCCTTTCTGGATCAGGAAGAGCTTCGCACAGTCACATCCGCCTTCGTTATCTCCCGCCTAGACTATGCCAATGCTCTCTACATGGGGCTCCCCTTGAAGAGCACCCGAAGGCTTCAACTGGTGCAGAATGCGGCCGCGCGGGTGGTTTTGGGGACTTCTCAGGGCTCTCATGTTACACTATTCTTGCACGAGCTGCATTGGCTCCCGGTGGTCTTTTGGGTGCGTTTCAAGGTATCAGTTACCATCTTTAAAGCGCTCCATGGCTTGGGACCTGGGTATTTGCGGGACTGACTACTGCCACCATCAATCTCCCGTCAGCCAGTGCGCTCCCATAGAGTGGGTCTCCTCGGGGTGTTGCCAGCTGGCGACTCCGAGGGTGCGGGCCTTCTCTTTGGGGGCGCCCTCTCTCTGGAACAAATTAGCCCCGGAGATGAGGATCATCCCTGACCTTCTGACCTTCCTGCGCGTGTTGAAAACTCATCTATTCCATCAAGCCGGTCTGGCCTAGGGTTTTTCATTTACTTTAAATTAGGTTTTAATTGGTCTTAGTCTTTACTTTTTAAACCCTTGCCCCATCCCTATTATTCAACAACCAAATTTAATCCTTAATTATTGTATTATTAACATATTTTTAATGACTGTACACCGCCCTGAGTCCCGCAAGGAGAGGGGGCGGTATATAAATCTTGAAAATAAATAAATAAATAAAATAAAATGGTTGTTAATTGAATCTGGTTTCCCGGTTGACTTTGCTTGTCAGAAGGTCACAAAAGGGGATCATTTGACCCTGGGTCACAAATTTGGATCATGTGACCTACGGGAATGTTGTAATGGTTGTAACAAAAAAATAGCTATAACTCATTTTTTTAGTGCCATTGTAACTTTGAATGATTGTTGAAACAATGGTTGTAAGTCAAGGACTATCTATATTTGCATGGTTAATGTTCTTCCACAGACTGCTTTCCATGCTGTCACTTCTAAGAGCAAACATGAACATAAAATGCTGCAGTGTAAGTCCTCGACTTACAACATTTCATTGAGTGACCATGTGTAGCACTGAAAAAAATAGCTTGACCATTTTTCACATATATGACCATTGGGTCATGTGATCAAAATTTGGACATTTGCCAACTGGCTCATACTGGCATTTATGATGGTTTAGTGTCCTGGGGGATGTCATGTGATGGGATCCCCTTTTGCGAGGCCAAATTCACTTCACAACCATAATAACTTCATATAACTACTGTGTCACTTAGCAATAAAAATTTGGGGCTCAACTGTGGTTCTAAGTCGAGGACTAGCTATGTATATTCAAAAAGTTCATTTTTCTCTCCCAGGAGAGAGAACATTTGCAAGAGGAAGTTTCCAGATCATAATTTTTAGAAGATTCACCTTGGTGGAGAGGAACCCCAATTGTTCAAGTTATTAAATGCAGTAATTTTTTTTTTGGCTACATAATTTGTGCCAATTTCCCCATCCTCGGCGTTCAATTATTTTAAATCACATTTTGAAAAAGTAACAGAATAAATGCTGGGCAGAAAATATATGCAAAGAATCTTTTTGACACTATAGAAATAACACTTGAATTGTACATCAGGGTTTCCGTGTCTCCAAATCAAGCATGTCATTTATTACACAAAGTCTCCCCCCAGTTAAATTGGAGAGATGGTTGAGGGAGCAGTCTATTTTGGAGCCTGAAAAAAAATGAACATGTCTCTTTTAGAAAGTATAATTTAGATGGCTTCCATATTTATGGGATTCAAGCAATTGCATTTTATCTTCTTACTCTTAAGTTGATAAGCCAGACTCTTTCCTTAAAACCATTAATCCCGTATAATATTTAAGGTTTCCCTGGTATCTCAATTTATGCAAGGGGCCTGCATGCCTCGTATTTCCTTCTTTAATATCTCTGGTTAATGTGACATTAAAATATATATAAATTTCAAAACCTCACCATCTCGGTGTTGTGGTGGGTGAATTTGCATTTCAGCCTGTAATACTTTGTACATTGAGGTTTTTTTTTTTTTGCAAAGCTGAGAAACCCAATAAGAGATATTTAGTAAATATTGTGCACATGATCATTTTGCACACCACACTGTTATATAAATTATCTTCCTTTCAGGGGAAAAAAAAGGATCATCTCCCCCCTTTTCCCCCTTGAATGGAAGAGAATGAAAGAGTAGCGGTAGACCTTCGTCAACTTGATTCTTTCCAAGTCAAGGTCACAACTAGGGAGTGTTTCTCTAAAGAGATATCATAATCCTCATTCTTTGCAGATAAAAATGCGAAGGTTTGGTTTTTAGGGCTTTGCAAAACTTTAATTGGAAGCTGATTGGGCTGAATCTCTAGGTGCCTAGTCTGTTATTTTCACCCCCTGGGAAAAAAAAACGTGATTCAATACAACTGCAATTGACAGGTCAAATTGCATCAAAGTTCAACTACACCCTGGTTTTGTTTGAAAGGATGAGTATCTTTTAACTGGAGCTTCACAGGATGGAAGTTTGAGAATTACTATTAAGGAAGAATAATTGGATGAATCACAAACATAAATAGAAATATAGCCAGTAGAAAGTTAAGCTTAGGACAAAATGGTGCTTAGTTTTTTGCTGGCTATTAAAGAAATAACAGAATAGCAAACTTGGAAGGGACTTTGTTGTTTCCATTGCTTCCGTATTCTAGACTTTCCAGTCTCTTAAAAAACTCCAGGAGGCAAGTTGTTCCACTGATTAATTGTTCTCATTATTAGGACATTTCTCCTTAATTCTATGTTGCTTCTCTCCTTGATTAGTTTCCATTCGTTGCTTTCTCATCATCCTGCCCCTCAGATGCTCCAGGTACCTTGCATTTCCTTGTATTTGTTAAGGTTGAAAGTTGACAAGTCTATGCTGCAATCTTATATTTCCCAATCTTCATTTGTTAAAATGAAACTGCAAGCTTTTAGTGTTGGGTATAGTTTAATTTTATTTATTGTTAAATTTATTTGCCACCTATCTCTCCAAGGGACTTTTCTAGATGGCTTTTGTGAGAGGGTCCACTTTCACATTGCCTGGTAGATATCTGGGGCCGGTCATCAAATATTCATTTACCCCAGGAGTGGGATTCTACCGGTTCTCACCTATTCGCTAGAACCGGTTGTTAACATTCTAAGTAGTTCGGAGAACCGGTTGTTAGAAGAAATTACTGGCCTAATCCTGTAAGGAAGGCAGGAAGGAAACATTCTGGTGTTGCTTACAGAAATTGCCTCTCCGTTAACCCTTATTCCATTCTTGGCAGGACTAGACTTCCTGTCTCTGGAACATCTCTGGAGTTTTTTCCCCTTCCTTTGCTGGTACTTTGCTTGTGTGGAGTGACCATTCAAAGTTACAACGGCACTGAAAAAAGTGACTTATGACCATTTTTCACAGTTACGACTGTTGCAGCATCCTCACAGTCTTGAGAGGCCAGGTGAGAAGATGCGTGCCTCAATGTGAGTGATATAGAGTTGGCCACGCCCAGCCAATAATATGACCAAGCCATGCCCACCAAGTCACATGAACACCAAGCCACACCCACCAACTAAGCCACGCCCACAGAACTGATTGTTAAAAAGTTGAATCTCACCCCTGATTTACTCCTTTAAAAGGTCAGGAGGTTATTGGGCACTGAGTAAAGTGTCTATGGAGTGCCATGTTAACAGAATAACAGAGTAACAGAATAACAAGAATAGAAGAATAAGTAGAGTAACAGAATAAAATCATAATAAAATAACAGAAGAATAACAGAAGAACCTGGCTTTCCCATTGACTTTGCTTGTCTGAAGGTCACAAAATGGCATCACATGACCCTGGGACACTGCAGCCATTGCAAATACGAAGTCACTTGCCAAGTATCCGAATTTTGATCATGTGACCCTGGGGATATTGCAATGATTCTAAGTGTGAAAAACTGTCATAAGTTTCTTTTTTCAATGCCATTGTAAGTTTGGTCACTAAATGAATGACTGTAAGTGGAGGATTATTTGTATCAGCTTATCCCATAAGATAAAATGCAACTCTTGGCAGACAAAACAAGCAGATGAAGCTAAACAAATCAAGGATAATTTTGTAGGGTTTTTTGAGGGAACAAAATTCTATCATCAGAACTTCATTAGAGTGCTCATTCCTTGAACACATGGATAGCAGACATCACGGAGAAACCTCAAATGGACAAATGACCTCTGACCCCTCCAAAGAGGGATGCCAATTGTTCCTGTGGTGGAAGAGAGAACTGGAAGCTTGTCCAATTACAGCATCAATGTCAGGAGGACCTCAACCTTAATGGAACACCTGCCTAGGAGAAAGATAATGTTCAACCTAGTTAAGTGCAATGAAGGCAAGATGTCATCCTTCTGACTTTATTGTAAGTGATTTATTGTATGATTTACTACAAGGATTTCTCTCCCTCTCCATTCTGCCTGTCATTCAGCCCAGCTCACAGGTAGCTTACAGCACCTGCCACCCACCAATGAAACTGAAAATACAGGTAGTCCTCGACTTACAACGGTTAATTTAGTGGCCGTTGGAAGCTATAATGGTGCTGAAAAAATGGACTTAATGACCATTTTTCACACGTATACTGTTGCAGCATCCCAATGATGAAGGAAGGAAGGAAAGGAAGGAAGGAAAGAAGGGAAGCGACAAGGAGGGAAGAAGGACGGGAGGGAGGCAGGGAGGAAGAAAAGGAAGGAAGAAGGAGGGAGGGGAAGGGTGGCAGAAGAAGGAAGAGTAGAAGGGAGGGAGAAAGGCGGGAGAAAAGGAAGGAAGGAAGAGGGAAGGAGGGAAGATGGAAGGAAGAGAAGAAGGGAGAGGGAGGAAGAAAGGAAAATTTCAAGGTGGTCTTCTCTCCTACATTTAAATAGAGATTTTGTAATTAATCTTCATTTTTATAAGTTACCATTAGTTCCAAATTTGCTATATGTTTTTTTTTTCTTTTTTAAAGAATTAATCTTGATCTGAGCCAGTCTTTACTCAAAGGGATTCCCTCCTGCCCCTCTGAGGCTTAACGCCTACCTCTTAATTATCCCCAACACAAATATTGCTTGGGAATTTCCAACAGAGGCTAATGACTTCAGAATAGACCCATCTCCTCGCCTTCCCATTTTAGCCCAGCCTTTGTAAGTTCCCTTCAATTATTCCTCAGCATTGACAGTTCTATATATACAAAAATATATATCTAAGAATGATAGCCCTTATCTCCAGGGAAACAGCTCCTGATTTATTCTGGGGAATGCATTTCAATTATCGTCTTAAGCTGGTGGTGTCCACGCAGCAGCAGCTCAGACAATGTCGTGAGTCATCCTTATTTAATATGCTCGGCTACTTTTCTGAAATCTGCCCGGGTGGGATATCATCGTCCCTTAGAAGCTGGCATCACGGATTGAGATATGCTGGTCACAGCAGGAAGGCAAAGCTGCTACTCTGTTTCGGTCCTCCATCAGAGATTAGAATTCGAATAGAACTGGAAGGGACTTTGGAGGTCTTCTAGTCCAGCCCCCTGCTCAAGCAGGAGACTCTATTCTATACCGTTTCAGACAAATGGTTGTCTAACCTCTTCTTAAAAGCCTCCCGTAATGGAAAACCCACAATTTTTGGAGGCAAGTTGTTCCACAGGTTAATTGTTCTCATTGTCAGGAGATTTTTCTTTAGTTCCAGATTGCTTCTCTAGTTCATTAGTTTCTATCCATTGCTTCTTTGGAAAATAATTTGACCCCCTTTTCTTTGTGGCAGCCCCTCAGATACTGGATTTTTAATTGTAATTTCAGCAAGACTAGAGGTTTTGGGTGCAGGGGTGGGATTCAAAATTTTTAACAACCGGTTCTCTGGGCGTGGCTTAGGTGGTAGGCATGGCTTGGTGGTTATGTGACTGGGTGGACATGGTTTGGTGGTCATGTTATTGGCTGGGTGTGGCCAACTCACTATCACTCACATCGAGGTATGCATCTCCTTGCCTGGCCTCTCATGACTGTGGGGATGCTGCAATAGTCGTAAGTGTGAAAAATGGTCACAAGTCACTTTTTTCAGTGCCATTGTAACTTTGAATGGTCACTCGACACAAGCAAAGTATCAGCAAAGGAGGGGAAAAAAACTACAGAGATGTTCCTGAGACAGGAAGTCTAGTCCTGCCAAGAATGTAATAAGGGTTAATGGAGAGGCAGTTTCTGTAAGCAACACCAGAATGTTTCCTTCCTGCCTTCCTTACAGGATTAGGCCAGTAATTTCTTCTAACAACCGGTTCTCCGAACTACTTAGAATGTTAACAACCGGTTCTAGCGAATAGGTGTGAACTGGTAGAATCCCATCCCTGGTTTATAGGTAGGAATTTATAGGTCAGGAAGGGAGGGAGGGAAGGTGGGAAGAAGAAATGAATGAGGGAGGTAGGAGAGAAGGGGAGGGAGAGAGAAAGGAAGGAAAAAAGGAATCATGTGACTCCAAGACACTGATCGTCATAAAGATGAATCAATTGTCAATCATCTGAATTTTGATCACATGACCATGGGGGAAATTCTTCAGTGGTTGTAAGTGTGAACAATGATGATAAGTTACTTTTTCAGTGCCATTATAACTTTGGTCACTAAATGAACTATTGTAAGTCAAGGACTACCTGTAAATCCAATGGATACACTTAACAACACGGAAGATTTTGTTGAGAGAGAGGTATTTTGTTTACAGATTATCCTTGACGTACAACAGCAACTGCCCAAAGTTATAAACACACTGAAAAAAAGGGATTTATGACCAGTCCTTGTTCTTACAACCATCACAGTATCCCTATGGTCACGTGGTCAATATTCAGGTGCTTGGCAACCAGCATATATTTACAATGGTTGCAGTGTCCCTGGGTCACATGATCACCATTTGCAACCTCCCAGCCACCTTCTGACAAGCAAAGTCAATGGGGAAGCCAGATTCACTTAACGACTGAATGATTCATTTAACAGCTGCAGTGATTCGCTTAACATATCGTGGCCACAAAAGGCCATAAAATCAGGCACGACTCAATAATTGCCTTGCATAGCAATAAAAATTCTGAACCTAAGATTGTTGTAAGTTTGAGACCTAGTTGTAAGACACTTTTTTCCATGCTGTTGTGATTTCAAATGGTTGCTAAATGACTTGAGGACTATCTCTATAGACACATTACAGGTGAGAATCATCACCTGTATTAAAGTAAAACCTCCCTTGGAGACCCCAGGGCTGCCTTATGTTTCCTTGCATGCAATGCTCCAGATTTTAACATCCTGTAGATATATTTAGTCTTGTTTCCCACAATCCCCCCTGCAGACAGATTGAGGATTATGGTACTTGATGTCTGCAGTTTAGGGAAAGGGTAGACTGCAACCAAAGAGAAATTCATGATTTGTATTGGATAATGATGAGTCAAGCGGTCACGACATCAAGATGGGGGCTTCAACCCTGCAAATGAAGCCCCTTTTAAAATATATACAGTTAGTCCTCGACTTATGACCCCAATGGAGCCCAACATTTCCAAGGCTAAATGAGACATTTGTTAGGTGAGCTTGTCCCATTTTACAACCAGTAAAATGCAGTTGTTAAGTTAGTCACATGGTTACCTTTCTTGCCACAGTTGTTAAGTGAATCACTGTAGTTGTTAAGTAAATCATGTGGTCGTTTAGTGAAACTGGCTCCCCCCATTGACTTTACTTATTGGAAGGCCCTGGGAAGGTTATCACATGACCCTAAGATACTGCAACTATCATAAATACATGCTAAGCATCCAAATTTTGATCACCTGACTATGAGGATGCTGCAAAGCAGAGGTGGGTATTCAGCAGGTTCTGACCAGTTCTGGAGAACCGGTAGTGGAAATTTTGAGTAGTTCAGAGAACTGGTGGTAAACTTCCCCCAGGAGTGAGGGGGGGATGGAGATTTTGAGGTATCCTTCCCCTGTCACGCCCACCAAGCCATATCAACAGAACTGGTAGTAAAAAAAAATTGAATCCCACCGCTGCTGCAATGGTCATAAGTTTGAAAACAGATCAAAAGCCACTTTTTTCAGTATTGTTGTAACTTTGGTTGGGCACTAAACAAAAGGTTGCAACTTGCAACCATTGTAAATATATCTGGTTGCCAAGCACTTGAATCGTACTCCTGTGTGGTTGTTATGATGGTTGTACATGTGAAGTGTTTGCTTCAGGACTGCAGTGTTCACTTAACAACACTTTGCAAAAAGTGTTCAAACATCAGGTCCATTGATGTGCTACCTTGACTTACAGTCACAGTGATTGACACCCAGGCTCAATTATTAAGTTAAGGATCACTTGTAATTCACTTTTCATGTTATGGCTTAGAATATAGAACATAAAATAATGGGTTTGGAAGGGACCTTGGAGGTTTTTCAACCCAAGCCCCTGCTCAAGCAGGAGAGTTTATGCCATTCTGGACTTTTCTTAAAAACGTCTAGTGCTGTATAATAACACCCACAACTTCTGGAGGAAGCTGTTCCATTGATAAATTGTTCTCACTGCCAGGAAATTTCTCTTTAGTTCTAAGTTGCTTCTCTCCTTGATTAGTTTCCACCCATTGCTTCTTGTCTTGCCTTCTAGTGCTTTGGAGAATAATTTGATCTCTTCATTTTTGTGGCATCCCCTCAAATATCTTGGGTTGCTATCATGTCACCCCCAGTCCTTCTTTTCATTAAACTGGACATACCCAATTCCTGCAACCATTCTTCATATTTTTAGTATCCAATCCCCTAATCATATTTGTTGCTCTTCTCTGCACTCTTTCTAGAATCTCAACATCTTTTTTTAAAAAAAATTTGGATGATCAAAACTGGACTCGGTATTCCAAGTGCAGTCTCACCAAGGCCTTATAAAGCGATATCAACACGATGTAATCTTGATTCTATCCCTCTGTTAATGCAGCCTAGGATTGTCTTGGCTTCTTTGGCGGGCTGCAGCATATGGGTGGCTCCTATTCAAGTGATTATTGACTTCTAATAGTTGAAGCAATGCCTCAAATATTGGAAGACAGAGGCTATGCGCATACAGGTTGGCCAGTATCTGGAAGAACGTGGCATTTCAGAGTTCCCCATCTCCATCAAGAAGCCTTGGATCGGGGGATGGAGCCAGTGGGTGGATGAGGAGAAGGCAGCCTTGTCTCTTTGATATGTCCAATGCCAACTAGTCCTGTTGCAGGAATTGGGTATGGCCACTCTAGAGAAAAAATGGACCAGGGGCTACATAAAGAAGAGTGGGTCAACTTATTTCCCAAAGCATCAGAAGGCAGGAGAAGAAGCAACGGATGGAAAGTAATCAAGGAGTTAAGCAACCTGGAATTAAGAAGAAATTTCCTGACATGAGGACAATTAGCCAGTGGAATGGCTTGCCACCAGAGGTTGTGGATGCCCCATCAATGGAGGCTTTCAAGAAAAGACTGGACATCTTTGGTTTGAAATGGTATAGGGTCTCCTGCTTTAGCAGGGAGTTGAACTAGAAGACCTCCAAGGTCCCTTTCAGCTCTACTCTGATTAATCAAATGTCTACCATCTTCCTTGCAAGCAGGACGGGAATCCTGGCTGGTCACGCCCAAACCTCAGCTTGTGGCAGGCCAGCTTTGTTCAGAGGAAAGCTGGGTGGTCCCTGCCCGCCCAAGAAACTCCCCAAAGTTCATCCAAAATGTCGCATAGCTTTATAACCAGAACGGCAGGGAGTTATTTTCTCGGTGACTGTTGGAAAAGCATTGAGGTGGAGGCTTCTAAATTCCAATTATCTGGATCTCCGGGACAAAAAACCAGATTAGGTTGGGCAGACAAAGGCATCCAGCCCCCTCCGACGTCTCTGTTTTGTCTCACGGGACTCTCCTGAAGCTTAATGCCTGGATAACTATCCCCCCTGAGTGAGATCCTCTTCTGTTTTTGCCAATCCTTCGTTTGCCAAGAAGGGATGGAGAAGTCATTCAATGAAAGAAAAGGAACCAGCTTGAGCCCCAAAAGCGCATCCAGCTTCTCTCATTAACTGTTGAAAGCGAAGGGCCCCGTTGATATGACCCAAACTTTCTCCTTGGCGACCACAATGAACGCGGATGGTGGAAGCTGAGTAGTTTTCCCTGGTGGACCATTTCATGCTTCAGTGGCTTTCTCTTGCCAACCTTCTTAAGACAGAGCTCTTCGCAAGCTGTTCTTCCATCTTGGAGAACCACCTTGGTGCCAGCTTCATCCCCTCCCACGAAACAGGATGGCGCAGCCTTTGGTTTCTCAATATCATTATCTGCCAGTTGTGTCTGGGGGGTAAGGCAACAAGCTAGAAAGCAGGAGATTTTGTGTTCTAGTCCTGCCTTAAGAATGAAAGCCGGCTGAGTGAGTTTGGGCCAATCACCAGGAGATGGTGAGTTCCAATCTCACCTTAGATGTGAAAGACAGGTGGGCGGCTTTTGGCCAATCACCAAGAGACACTGAGTTCTAGTTCCATTTTAGGGAGGAAAACCGGCTGGGTGACTTTGGCTCAAACATCAGGAGATGGTGAATTCTAGTCTTGCCTTAGGTATGAAAGCTGACTCAATGACTTTGGGCCAGTCCCTCAATCTCACTCCAGTCCATATGTCATTATGGGGAAAATAGGAGGAGGAAGCTGTTTTGGATACATTCACCACCTTGAGTTATTTATAAAAAAATAATAAAAGGAAGGATATAAATAAATAAAATCATTTCCACTCACAGTTGCCACCAATATAATCTTCCCTAATCCAGAATCACTTGCCTGCAGACTTACAAGTCACCAAATTAGGGGGTAGTGATGCTACTTGGCACACCTTTGAAACCCTGAGCACTCTCACAAAATGATTGCCCTGGTAAATTGTGACCAGTTTCAAAACACTGATTCCCCAAAAATGAACCATTGAGACTAAAAAATAGCTAACTTCATTGGAACCATCCAAGAGATGGATCTAGAAAGTGTGAGGGGAAGAAACCCCAATACAACAGTATTTCCTGTTTAAACTTGCCCTGCAATTCCTCAAAATCAAAGTGGTGGAGGAATAATTTTTTAATAAAGCAAGGAAAGATCTGTTGTTTGGAAGCCCAGAAATCCTTGTCAGCCTTTGCGATTTGTAGAGAAAAACTAGTGTTAATTTTTCTTTTTTTTTTAACCCCAAAAATGGGTCACGGAAGAAAACACTCTGTTTTAGCGAGTGAATCCCACTGACCTACTTTCAGAGGCGAGGAAAGACAAAAAGGAAAGTGGCAAAAAGATTTCCAACAAAATTGCCAGGTTTTTTGTGAGAGCAAAATGACAGGTTTCCCCCCACCCTCCCAAATTTGACCACTTTAAGATGAGTGAGCTTAAACTCCCCAGGCTGGGGAATTCTGGTAGTTGAAGTCTGCCTACCTTTACGTGGCCAAATTTGAAAAACATTGGTTTAATTTCATCCAGACTTGATAGGTTCGTCTACAGATAGACTTTGACTTACAAATACAATTGAGCCCAAAATTTATGCTGCTAAGTGAGACTTATTGAGTTTTGCCCCATTTTATGACCTTGCTCACACAATTGTTAAATGAAACACTGCAGTCATTAAGTTGTAACGTTATTAAATGGATCTGGTTTCTCCAATGACTGGTTGTCAGAAGGTCGCAAAACTGTCATAAATACAAGCCAGTTTTCAAGGGTCTGAATTTGATCACATTTTGCTTAGCAATCGTTTGAAATTACAAGACTGTGGAACAATATGAATTATGATTAGTCCTAATACTTATGACCATGGCAGCATTACCATGGTCATTGAAAGCCAGATGCTTGGCAACTGGCATATATTTTAAGATGGTTGTAGCATCCTAATGTCACGCAATCACCATCTGTGACTTTCCCAACTGGCTTGGAACATAGAACATAAAATAATGGAGTTAGAAGGGACCTTGGAGGTCTTCTACTCCAACTCCCTGCCCAAGCAGGAGATCCTATTTATAACATTTCAGACAAATGGCTGTCCAGTTGCTTCTTGAAAACTTCCAGTGTTGGAGCACCCACAACTTTTGGAGACAAATTGTTCCATTATTAATAATCTACTGATTACTGTTATCACTGTCAGGAAATTTCTCTGTAGTTTTTGCTTGATTTTCTCCTTGATAAATTTTCTCCATTTGTTCTTGTCCTATCCACTGTTGCTTTGGAGAATAGATTGAGCCTCACCCCCTTCTCTGTGACAATCTCATCTATTAAAAGACTGCTATCATATCACTCCTTTTTCTCCTTCTCTTTCTCCTCTTCCTTCTCCTCCCCCTTCCTCTTCCTCCTCCACAATACTGCCAATATAGCCTAGGTTCTAAATTTCATATTTTGTTATTCCACCTCCCCCTCCTCCTCCTCCTCCTCCCTGCCTACAGCCTAGGTTCTGAATTTCATGCAATACCCATATGATCTTTTGAGATGAGGATTGGAAATCCATCTGTGTAATGTCATCTTTTCACCTGACATTGTACTTTTCCTTTAAAGTTTAATTTAGCACAAATTCAAGCACAAATAGCCAGTTCAGGTCCCTGACTGAGTTGGGTGGAAGCCAGAACTATGGTCACAAGCCACAGTCATCCGCATCTTCAAAAAGGGAGACCCCAGCCTAGTTGAAAATTACAGACCAATCTCTTTATGTTGCGTCACCTGTAAAGTCATGGAATCAATTATTAACCAATCCATTAGCCTTCACTTAGAGACAAAAAACCTACTCTCTAATAAACAATTTGGTTTCAGAAAAAAACTATCCTGTAATCTGCAACTCTTACACTGCAAAAATATATGGACTACACAACTTGATCAGGGCAAAAACAATAGACGCAATCTACATAGACTTCTGTAAAGCCTTTGATTCAGTGGTACATGACAAACTACTCCTAAAACTAAAATCTTACGGTATCTCTTGACACCTGCATAACTGGATAGAAGCATTCCTGTCAAAGAGACAACAAATGGTCAAAATTGGGAGTGTCCTATCAAATTCTGTGCTTGTCAATAGTGGTGTTCCCCAAGGCAGTGTTCTAGGACAAACCCTCTTCATACTCTACATAAATGACCTCTGTGATCATATTAAGAGCAACTGCATTCTCTTCACTGATGATGTAAAACTATTCAACACCACAGACAATACTGCTACCCTTCAAAATGACCTTGACTATGTATCAGAATGGTCAAATAAATGGCAACTTCAAATCTCAACAAATAAATACTCTGTCCTACATATTGGCAAAAAAAATCAGAAAATAAAATACAGGCTGAATAGTCAAGATCTTGTTGATGATCCAAACTCTGTCAAGGATCTTGGAGTACTCATCTCTATTGATCTAAGTGCTAGAACCCACTGTAACTACATAGCCAAAAAGGCATTAAGAATTGTTAACCTAATCTTACGTAGCTTTTTTGTTTGGTAATATCACACTACTAACTAGAGCACACAAAACATTTGCTAGACCAATACTCGAATACAGCTCATCAGTCTGGAACCCACATTATGTATCTGATATTAACACAGTTGAGAAAGTCCAGAAATATTTCACAAGAAGAATTCTTCACTCCTCTACTCGTTGCAGAATACCTTATGCCACCAGACTTGAAATTCTAGACCTAGAAAACCTAGAACTACGCTGCCTTCGGTCCGATCTAAGTATAGTATATAAAATCTTACATTGCAATGTCCTATTTGTCAATGAATACTTCAGCTTCAACCATAACAACACAAGAGCACATAACAGATACAAACTCAAGATTAACCGCACCAAACTTGATTGCAGGAAATATGACTTCAGCAACAGAGTGGTCAATGTCTGGAATACTCTACCTGACTGTGGTTTCTTCCCCAAACTTCAAAAACTTTAACCTTAGACTGTCTGCTATTGACCTCACCCCTTTCCTAAGAGGTCTGTAGGGGGCGTGCATAAGCGCACCAACGTTTCTTTTTTATTTTTCTTATATGTATCCACATATTCATAATTATGTTTTTACTTATACCTATTATCTTGTAAGTAATTGACAAAACAAATAAATAAATAAAATAAAGTTTTTGGAACACTAGGGGGAGTAGCAAGATAAGAGAAATGAAAAAGGAATATTTTTTTCCATCCATCAGACATTCATTGCTGGAGGATTACCACATCTCCTAACATGAACTAGACGGTACAACTTTATAGTATGACTCAAAAAGCCTTCCATTATATGACTCAGAAAATTTTTATAATTCCTATTAAATTATGTTATTATATGACTCTAAATGAGAATGATTGTGTTAAAATAAGGACTGGGCTGTCCCATCAAAGTAAAAAGATAAAATTGGAAACAGTGATTAGAATTGGAAGGAGCTTGTGCAGGAATCTAATACAGTTGAGTTGAATTTTTGCTTGAACACATCCAGAAAAGAGTAGCTTACCACCTCAGTTTTGTGTTCCTCATGAACGGCTCTAATGCTTATTTTTTGCTTTGTTTGTTTAGCAAATTTAGATAACATCCATTTTTCCTACCAAAAAACTCTGGGTGATGTACAATCGGGATTGAAACCAACCCAAACCATGTAAAATACAGGTAGTCCTCTATTTATGACCACAACTGAGCCCAGAATTTCAGTTGCTAAGTGAAACATTTATTAAGTGATTTCTGCCCCATTTTACGATCTTCCTTGCCACAGTTGTTAAGTGAAACACTGCAGTTGCTGTTAGTAACATAGCTGTTAAATGAATCTGCCTTCCCCATTGACTTTGCTTGCCAGAAGGTCGCAAAAGGGATTCATATGACCCCAGGACATTGCAATCAGTTGCCAAGTGCCTGAGTTTTGATTGTGTGACCCTGGGGATGTTGCATCGATTGTGAAAAATGGTCCTAAGTCAGTTTTTTCAGTGTGACTTTGAATGAACTGTTGTAAGTCAAGGACTACTGTACATCATCTCAAAAGCAGTCACAGAAAAAGAATAAATATATTAAGTTTCTAAAAGGCTGGGGGAAGAACATCAAGCTATCAGAATTAGATCTTCAAATTTTTACCAAAGGCCAAGAAAGTAGGGGTCTGCCTTATCTCGGGGGGGGGGGGGGGGGGGGGGATATTCCAAAGTGTGGGAACTACGGCAGAGAAGGCCTTGCTCCTGCACTCCAGAAGTAAAAATTCTTTAATCCATAAGGTCTATAACATACCTTCCTTATCTGCCCAGGTGGGATGGGCTGATGTGATGAGGATGAGACAGTTCCTCGGGTAACCTGGTACCATGCCATGTAGGGCTTTAAAAGTCATAACCAATGCCTTGAATTGGGCCCAGAAGCAACCTGGCACCCAATGCAATGGAAAATTTTCCTAACCGTGAACAAAAAAGTCTGCTTACACAAGAGAATATTTGCTCAGAGTTGAATTGAAAGGTCCTTGGTATTTTTTACATTTAGTTGTTTTTTTCAGATGTTGCATGGCCCAATTAGGTAACATCATGAGTCGGGGATTTGCAGGGGGCGGTGGGGGACGATGACTATGGTGTCCTTGGTGCTCCCTGAGCTTGGTTGCATTCCTGCAGGCTTTTATGACCCAGCTAGGTAACATCTTTAGTAGTAGAAGGGAGTATGGTTTGTTCATTGTTTATACATGTGGCTTTCCCTGTCATTGTGAGTGGGAGTGTTCTCGTTGGTTCATTGTTAGCGTATTGCTAACTGATTGTTGGTCTAGTATTAATTTTTGTGTTAATCTCTGCTTATCTGGGCCTTTTAGCTTTTTGATTTTTTTGAACGATGTGTAATATTCTTAATCTCTGTGTGCCTGTTGATGCTGATTTGTCAGATTGCCAGGCTTAATTCTCTAATGTTTTTGGATTAGGCTTGGTCTAAGACATCAGTTTTCATTGTGTCTTCTGATTGCTAGTTTTTGGCTTCCCTCTGCTCGTTTGCAGAAGTTAGCTGGTTAGTGAAACATCTGCAAAGAAACAACCAGGCTCAAAGAGCACCAAGAACTGCATAATGTCTGCTTTCCTGGTATTCAAGGACATTATTCGAGACCCTGCAGAACCTGTTACATCAAGAAGGATACAAGACGTTTCATTCTCAATACAGGTAGTTCTCTTAGTAACAATAGCACTGAAGAAAATGACTTATGCCAGGGGGTGTCAAACTTGATTTCACTGAGGGTTGTGTTTGACCTTGGGGGGCTGGGGCGGGTGTGGCCAGCTCGACATGACTTGTGTCTGGGACTCCTGTGGTGGCCTGAGTGCTCTGCCAGTGAAAACGGGCTCCTGAACTCCATTTTCAACTGCAACGGCCTCCTGCAATCCCCTGCCAACAAAAACAGAGCTCAGGAGGGCCACAGGCCAGCCCTTCATGGTTTCCATGATGGCGCCGCGGGCCAGACCCAAGCACCTCGTGGGCCAGATAAGGCCCCCAGGTCTTGACTTTGACACCCCTGACTTATGCCCATTTTTAATACTTATGATGCATCCCCATGGTCGCATGAACAAAATTCGGACGCTAGGCCATTGGCCTGTATTTAGGTTGCAGAGCCCCGGTGGTCATGTGATCCTCTTTTCCGACTGCCTGACGAGCCAAGTCAACGGGGAAAGCCAGATTCGCTGAACAGCCGTGTTGCTAAATTAACAACTCTTAACAACCATAGCAAGAAAGGTTGTGAAATGAGGAAAAACTCGCTGAACAAATGTCTCACTTAGCACTGGAAATGTTGGACTCAATTGAAGTCATAAGTTGAGGACCACCCATAGCTGCTGGCACTCAACTGACACTACATCACAGTCATCCATTGCATTTTAGTAGAGCCTCAGTCAAGCCCTCCCCAGGGTCTCCCAAAAGAGTGGTCCTTAAGTTGGCCTAATCATATTCCAACCCTGGCTGCTGAGCCAGCCCTTCGATTTTCCCTTCAATTTAATTTTCCTTTTTTCGTTTTGCTACATTGACATTTTTGAGCAGAGATGCTGCAGTCAAGGCAACCCACCCATTTTTCCCCCCACAGCCTCTTTAGGGTTGGCGTTGTGACGGATGGCACCACCCCTGTTGCGAGCCACCCTGGTCCAGACCAAGCCCTGCTGGAGATATACGGTTAATCTCAAAAGTCCCGAAACAGGGTGCAAAATTCAATCTACATGTAAAAGAGCATCGCGCGCAATGCTCTCCGCCTGCAGTTGGAGAGATAATATGGAAAATATGGCAACCCGGCAGGGGGTAAAACATGATAGCTGTTCAGTTCCTCTGCAAAGAAAGTAGTTGGCTGGAAGAGAATTTTTTTTTTTTTTAAATCAATTGTGCATCCTGCATCGCTTGGAAAATATGTTCTTTTTTTAAAAAAAAAGATTAAAAAAAATAGATATGCACGGTGCTCTGAAGACTTTCCAGGGATATTTGCATAAAGGGAGATAAAAGTCAGGAAAAAACATCCCTAAACGATCTCGCTTCAGGCCTGCCAATTTCCCGAATTTTGTCTGACGCTACTATCTCGAAGGCCATATTGATTCAATGAAGACATCCGGTGCGTTTGGACAGCAGGCTGGGGCTTTCGGGGAGGAGTGGCAATGGGGTGTTGTGTGATGCACCTCTAACCTCTCACTTGGGGGTCCAATGATAGCCTGGGGACCAAAATGGGGGACGCTTGGAGAATGGGTCTCCTTCACCCAAGTTTAGCCAAACATTTGGGGTTCTTTCCAAATGGGCTTCTTATTTTTCATGCAAGCAGAGGTCTATCAATCAGTAAACCATTTACAATTATCCTATCCTCAATCCTTGCCTTCCTCAGCTTAGGGCTGTCAGCCCAAGTCCAGAGGTGTTTGCAGGACGTGAGGGAAAATGGCAAGCGCTCAGCTGCTATTGAAGCTATGCCAGTTCCTTGTGGGCCTTGGTTAAGATGGAGCTTCAGTGGCACTATTGTGATTGCTGGTTTGGCTATTTGAGGGTTCTCGATCAAATGAAGGGACCCTTCTATTTGGATCTGGTAGTTTCATCCAGATAACAATCTTGCACAACTCTTGAGCCTTGATCTCAAATCTCGGTTCCCTGGCAAAAGATGAATCTTCCACAACTCTTAAGCCTCGAACTCAAATCTTTGTTGTTTGATGGAAGACCAATCTTGCATAATTCCTAACTCTCAATCTCAAGCCTTAGTTAGTCTGGATTGTTAGATTATATGGGGTAATTCCCTGGAGAAAGCAATTTTGTTTGGAAGGGTTAACAGTAAAAGGAAACCAATCCATCAAAGAACATAGTGGTTGAATAGCATAAAAGCTGACACCATTCAGAGCTTAAATCAACTCAAAGAAGTAGTGCAAGATTGGAAGACATGGAGAGACCTGGCACTGAGAATCACTAAGAGTTGGACACTTCTCCTCCTCCTCCTCCCCCTCCCTCTCCTCCTCTTCTTCCTCTTCCTCCTTTTCTTCCTCCTCCTCCTCATAATCACAAAGACCATATTTTTAAAGCTTTCTGGCAAGGAAAGTGTAATACAGATAGTCCTCAACTAGCAACAGTTCATTTAGTGACTGTTCAAAATCACAACAGCACTGAAAAAAAATGACTTAGGATCGTTTTTCACACTTACAATCAGAGCAGTATCCTCATGGTCACATGATCAAAATTGAGCACTTGGCAACTGGCTCATATTTATGACGGTTGCAATGTCCCAGAGTCATATGAATACCTTTTGCCAAGCGGCTGGATTTTGATTATGTGACCATGGGAATGCTGCGAAGGTCTTTAGCGTGAAACATGGTTATAAGTCCCTTTTTTCAGGGTCATTGTAACTTTGAATGGTCACTAAATGAAGTATTGTTGAATCGAGAACTGCCTGCATATGTATATGTATCTGTCAATCTGTCTGTTGTCCATCCATCCATCTCCTTATCTATCTACATCTTTGTCTATCTGTGTGTCCATCCATCCATCTTTATCTATCCATCTGTCTACCAAATACTAGTTTAAGTAATTAATTTTGTTATGGGAGAAACATTTTACAGAAGCAAAACAAAACAAATTTAAACCAAGGATAGTTCTAAAAAAGGGATAAATAAGGAAGCAAGAAAAGAAAAGAAGAGACTTCTGATATCCTTTACAGTAGTTACAAATGTATTTCTTCTCCCTCTCCCTCTCTATAAGTGTCTATCTTCTTTCCATATTCTCTTCTTTCTAATAATCAAACCCGTGAATCACTGGTTCTTCCCCCTTGTTGATCCAAAGTAGCTTTCCCCCCCATCCTGCATTGCATTTGATCGAGAAAAAGGGCATCTCTTCACCTGCCATTTTTGAGGGCCTGAATCTTTATCCTTCCTTGGCTGCAGGTGACCCCCCCCAACTTTCCGCAAAAAAATCCCTATAAAATTCATTCGCTCTGCCGTTTACATTATCTTGACCCCTCCTTGCAGCCCAACAATCCTCTTATTGTCAAATCTGAGCTCGCAGCTTCTCCCCCACCAGCCCAAGCAGACGTTTTCGTCCCTATCTAAAAAAAAAAAAAAAAGGAGGCGATGCCATATACAAATCCTTATTTCTGTGAAATATCAGATTTTTTTTTTTCTTTAAAAGGGTGGAGGAAAAGGCAGCTTCTGCCGCAGACCTCTCCCTGCTACTTTTGACTTTGGAGGAGCTTAGCGGTTGGAAATTCCAAATTCGATGGGAAGTCTTTGATGGGAAGTGTGATCGTGTTATTTTGGGGTTTTTTTTCCACACCACTCATGAAGCATTAAAGGATTTTCATCCCCGGAGCTTGGAAGTACTGGTGTGTTTCATCCCATGCATGTCTTAAGCACTGCCTGGGGCCACAGACATTTCTGCAAAGGAAACTCAAGAAAGGGGGAGAACCCTCCCCTCCTCCCCAAAATCTCTCCCTCCAGTTGCCCCAAGGAGATAAAAAACCCTACTGAGATTCAAAAACTTAAATTTACAGCCAGTCCTTGGCTTATGACCACCATTGAGCCCCAAATTTCTGTTGCTAACAAATGAGACATTCATTAAGTGAGTTTGGCTGCATTTCACGAACTTTCTTGCCACAGTTGTTAAGTGAATCACTGCAATAGTTAAATTAGTAACCTGGCTGTTAAGTGAATCTGGCTTCTGCATTGACTTTGCTTGTCAGAAGGTTGTAAAAGGGGACGCTGCACACATAATAAATATGAGTCAGCTGCCAAGCATCTGTATATTATTTTTATTATATGATCATGGTGATGCTACAATGATCATGAATGTGAAAAATGGTCATGTTACTTTTTTCAATGCCATCATAACTAATAATAATCAGAGTAGAACCGGAAGGGACCATGGAGGTCTTCTAGTCCAACCCCCCTGCTCAAGCATGAGATCATTTACAATTCAGACAATTAGCTGCCAGTCTCTTCATAAAAACCTCCCGTGATAGAGCACCCACAACTTCTGAAGGCAAGTGATTCTCACTATTAGGAATGGTCACTAAATGAACTGTTATAAGGTGGGAATTACTTGTACTGATTTGGCAGAAAATTCTGCAGAGGGGAAATAGCTTCATGTTACAAGGTAATTCTCATCTTACAACCACAACTGAGCCCCAGATTTCTGCTGTTAAGCAAGACATTTGTTACATGAGTTTTGCCCCATTTTACAACCCTTCTTGCTATAGCTGTTAAGTGAATTCATGCAGTTTGTAAGTTAGTAACCCGGCTGTTAAGCGAATCTGGCTTCCCAATGATTTTGCTTTGTCAGAAGATTGCAAAAGTGGATCATGTGATCCCGGGACATTGCAACCGTCATAAATATGAGTCAGTTGTCAAGCGTCACGTGGTCATGGGGATGCTGCAGAGGTCGTAACTGTGGAAAACAGTTGTAAGTCACAATTTTCAGTACCGTTGTCACTTGGAACGGTCACTAAACAAGCTGTTGTAAGTCGAGGGCCACCTGTCCTTGGGAGCTAGGCAAGGATCCATCTTTAAAATGATCCTTTGTTCTCCCAAAGTGGAGGCCTCAGACCCAAAGCTGACCATCCTGGCAGGGTATCAGAAGGCACTCCTGAGCTGCCTTGCAGTATTACAGAGAACCACTCCTCCTTTAGCGGCCATTCAAAGTGACAATGTCACTGAAAAGAAGGGACTTAGGACTGTTCTTCACACATGTTGCAGCGTCCCCATGGCAACTGACTCATAGTTATGGCGGTTGCAGTGTTCTGGGATCATGGGATCACTTTTTGTGACCTTCTGACAAGCAACGTAAATGGGGAAGCCAGATTTAATAACCGTGGCTAATTTAAAAACAGTGGTGATTCACTTAACAACTGAGGCAAGAAAGATTTTAAAAAATGAATCAAAACTCACTTAACAACTGTCTTGTTTAGCAATAGAAATATTGGGCTCAGCAGTCATTGTAATTCAAGGACTATCTATAATGGTAGAGGAATGGGGTTGGTTTCCAATCTTTCAGGTGACACCAAATCCTAGAGGCTTGATGACATCTTCTTGGCAACCAAGGAGAAACGACTTGCTATCATCTCCTTTTAATTTCCAACCAGCTAGCTTCTTGGATTTCCTGGTGGTTTCCCATCCAAGGAAGAGTCATGATCAATCTTTTGATATCAGCCATGCTTCTGCCCAGCCAGGCAGGACATTTCCCTCAAGATGAGCTCCATTTCTAGTGACCATGTAATTTTCTTGAGAAGCCAGTGTTTTATCATGATCTTCTTTCTAGCCTAGCCAGGCCTAGGGATCTCATTGTGGTCTCCCATCCATTCTCTAACCAGGTTTGGCTTTCTTAGCTTTACTTGTTCAGTAAAGTTTTGAATCCCATCAAATCTAACACACTAGTTAGGCAAAGCTAAAAAGATATGCAAGTGTGCTACTCTCCTTTTAAAAGCAGTTTTCAGCAAAATATTTTTTCTTTCACTACCCCAAACTGCCTTTCAGAAAATCTTATTGTACTTGAAGGATTGATTGTTAAGTCGCTTCCTTCGGAACAGTCATAACTTCAAATGGTCGTTGAGTGAACCATTGTAACTCAAGGACCACCTGTATTATAAAAAAAAACCCAACATTATGGCATTATGTTTGTCATTGCAGCAAATGACCATCATTAATTTTTTTGATTGTCAACTGGGTTCACACAATCTATTTTAGCTGCAAATCCAATTTAACTTAACACACAAGTGTTGACTGCCAGAAAGAATGTGTTCCAGTCCTTTTGTTTCCTTCTTAGCTTTCTCATTGTCTCTTTTGAATGGTGGGTAAATGTGATTTATCTCAATGGGTCCGATGATAGCTAAAGTATCTGAATGCCATAACTTTGGGAATTCCCTAGCAATTTTGGAATTAGTTTGGTCAAAATGCTCACAGTTTCCCAGTTGGGAGTATCCATGTGTTGTGAGATTAAGGAGTTTTCATTGTGTCTTCTGATAGCTAGTTGGTGTTCATGGATGCACTCTTCTAGTCTTCTTGTTTGTCCTACATAGTGGCTGTTAACAATCCTTACACCGTATGTTATAGGTGACTCCTATTTTTTTCTTCTTCTGAAGCCTGTTGGGGCTTTTGGTTTACAGAGCTCCTACACCCAGATAAACAGGGATTGACATCAGATAAACAACCAAGTAGAAAACAATCAAGGCATTACCAAGGAGAAAACCATGTTCCACCAGCAGTGGGAGGGCAAGCTACAGTATGTAAACTCAATATTTTTTCACACTGATGATGATATCTAGTTGGGTGCTCTTCCTCCTTCCCCTTCCTCCTTGCAAACCCTCCTCTCTTAATGTTTCCTAGTTAAGTCTTGAAACGTCCGAAAAAAAACTAACCAAGCTTAGAGAGCACCAAGTATTTCACAGTCCTCCTCCTCTTCCTCCTCCTCCTCTTCCTCCTCCTCCTCCTCCCCCTCCTCCTCTATCTTCTCCTCCTCCTTCCTTCCCTTTCCTCATTTTCACTTCCTTCTCTTGCTCCTGCTTCTTCTCCATCTTCTGATTGCCATGGGCCATCCCAGATAATTAGGTGGCAGAGGGAGAGCTCTTTTGGGGTCTCCCTCCCACTGATCCATTAAACTGTTGAATGGGCCATCCCAATTTTGCAAGGATGTGCCTACAAGATAGGAAAGGAGGGGAAAAATGCCTTTTTTTTTAGAGAACATCAGGTTCCTTTAAAAAGGGGAAGGATATCAGTACAGATCCTGTTTTTAATCCCCCCGCACCCCAAAAAATCTCTAAAGGGATGGCTCTTGTCTCCTGGCTGAGAATGAGAAAAGAACCAAGCCAGAGATAAACCTTTTAGATACATTTCTGCTGTGAAGGATTTCGATGCTGCTCTGCAAGCTACCCATCCCTGTCACTAAACCAAAATTTTTAAATGAAATGTCAGGTCTGATTTGGCAGGATGTGGAAGGAAGGAGCCAGCTTGAGCAGGGCACTCCGGAGATGTCCCAGGCTGGCTTAAATCCAAACATCTCCTTAGCAGTAAAGCGATTCAGGGAGCTGGTGCATAAGCTTTAAGACCTTGGGGTAACTTTGGTGCAGAAATGCTGGATTCTTCCCTGCTGACGTCCTTTAAATTTCCTGCTCTCATCATGATGTAAAAAAGATTTCAAATTATGGAAAAACTGCAGAGAAGAGCAACAAAGATGATTAGGGAACTGGAGGATAAAACATATGAAGAACAGCTGCAGGAATTGGGTATGTCTAATTTAATGAAAAGAAAGACCAGTGGAGACATGATAGCAGTCTTCCAAATATTTGAGGTGCTATCACAGAGAAGATTCTCCTATTCTCCAAAGCACCCGAAAGCAGGACAAAAGGGAATGGAAATTAATCAAGGAGAGATTACTTAAATATGAACCAGCAGGGTGTTGTAGCTGCCAAAAAAGCCAACACAGTCCTAAGCTGCATGAACAGAGGGGTAGAATCGAGATCATGTGAAGTGTTAGTGCCACTTTATAATTCCTTGGTGAGACCACACTTGGAATATTGCATTCAGTTTTGGTCAACAAAAGATCAAAAAAAAGATGGGGAGATTCTGAAAAGAGTGTAGAGAACAGCAACAAAGATGATTAGGGGCCTGGAAGCTCTAAGATATGAAGAGCAGTTGCAGGAACTGAATATGTCTAGTTTGATTAAAAGAAGTAGGGGTGATGTGATAGCAGTCTTCCAGTATCTCAGGGGCTGCCACAAAGAGAAGGTTCAACCTATTTTCCAAACTATGAGAAGGCTGGACAAGAAGCGATAGATGGAAACTAATCAAGGAGAGATCCAACCTAGAATTAAACAGTGGAATGGCTTATCTCCAGAAGTTGTGGGTGCTCCATACTGGAAGTGTTTAAGAAGAGACTGGACAGCCATTTCTCCGAAATGGTATAAAGTCTCCAGCCTTAAGCAGAGGGTTAGACTGGAAGACCTTTCAACTCTATTTTTCTGTTGTTTTTGGAGCAAAAAAAATGTATTGAAAATCAAAATTTGTTCTCCCCAGCAGTTCAAGTTTGAATCACATCAGCTTTTAATGTTAGCCATTCTCTCTCACTTCTGCTGTTCCTGTTTTTTCTGGCTTTCCAAGTACAGGTAGTACTCAAGTTATGATCACGATTGAGCCCAAAATTTATGTTGCTAAGTGAAACATTTGTTAAATGAATTTTGTCCCATTGTATGATCTTTCTTGCCTCAGTAGTCAAGTGAATCCCTGCAGATGTTAAGTCAGTCACATGGTTGTTAAGTGAATCTGGTTTCCCCCATTGACTTTGCTAGTCAGGAGGTCGCAAAAGGGGAGTCACGTGATCCCAGGTCACTGCAACAGTCATAAATACGAATCAGTTGCCAAGTGTCTGGCTTTTGATCACATGACCTGCAATGATGCTGCAATGGTCATAAGTATGAAAAACTGTCAGAAGTCACTTTTTTCAATGCTGTTGTAGCTTTGAAGTATCACTAAATGAACTGTTGTAAGTCGAGACTGTCTGTATCTTCTCTTTCTTTTTCTTTTGGCTTTTTCTGACTCTCCACTTTCTCAAGGCCAGATCAGAGCTCCAGATTATTCATTAAATAATCTCACTTTTTGCATACATACACATACACACCCAGTCTCCGCAGCCTTCCAGAAGAAATGAGATCTCTAAAAAATAATGTACAAAAAAATACAATAGACTGTAATTTAAACAACAAAAACAAAGCAAGAAATGTTTTCTAATATTGATTATTATTGTGTATTATCATAGATAGATAGATAGTCCTTGACAGTTCATTTAATGGCTATTTGAAGTTACAACACTGAAGAAAGGGACTCAGGCCATTTTTCACACTTATGACTGTTGCAGCAACCCTGTGGTCATGTGATCAAAACTCAGATTCATATTTTTGGCGGTTGCAATGTCCCGGGTTCAAGTAATATCCTTTGTAAGCTTCTGACAAGCAGAGTCAATGGGGAAAACCAGATTCACTTCACAACTGTGCTACTAACTTAACAATTGCAGTGGTTGATTTAACCACAGTGGCAAGAAAAGTCATAAAATGGGACAAGAATCACTTAACAACTGTCTCATTTAGCAACATAAGTTTTGGGCTCAACTGTGGTCTTAAGATGACAAGTGCTAGGGCACATTTTACAATGCAAACGCAAAACGCCAAGAAACAAAATGGAAATTCTGACTATTAGTAGTATTGGCTGTCCAATTTCAGTCAACTTTCATTCTCTGGAGGATTTTTCTGAGTTGATGTTGCATGTTTTCTCACGTGGTCCACAAATCATGGGCGTGCTATCCAGGATTTGATAAAAACACCAGCCCTGAGAACATGACAGGTGTCCGAAATCCAATTTCCAACAGAACCAAATGGACTCCTTGGTGCTCTCTGAGCTTGGTGGTTTGCTTGAAGATGCTTTGTGACCTAACTAGGAAGTATCATCAATGTTAGAAAGGAGTGGAGTTTGTGGAGAGGAGAAAAAGGAAGAGGAGGAGAAGGAGAGGAAGGAAGGAGGAAGACAAGGAGAGGAAAGAAAAGGAGGAAGAAGAAGAGGAGGAGTAGGAAGAAGAGGAGAGAGGAAAAAGAGAAGGAGAAGAAGAAGAAGAAGAGGAGGAGGAGGAGGAAGACTTACACAGTGCTGGTTGAGAGTGTTGGGAGTTGTAGTTCCTGCCTCAGGGTTCTCAAGAGGCCCTTCATACCCCTCCAATCAAGGCGCCTGATGTTTCCCAGGTGGTCCAGTCAACGCAGAAAGATGCAAACCCAGCAAGGAGTGGAATCTTTGTGCCTGCAAGCTAGTCAGGTGTGATGGAGAGAGGGAAGAGAGAGTGTGGTGGGGGGGAGAGAGAGGGAGAGAGAGAGATTTTAAAAAGTATCCAAATACCCCTCACTGGAGAATGGGGAGACTTTGACTTACGGCCATTCATTTAGAGACCGTTCAAAGTTACAATGGGACTGAAAAAAAGTGACTTGGAACCAGTCCCACTTATGATTCTTGCAGCATCCCTGGGGGTGTGTGAGCAAAATTCAGGAGCTTGGCAACCGGCATCTATTTATGATATAGTTGTTAAGCGAATCACTACAGTGGTTAAGTGAATCGTGCAGTTGGTAAATGAATCTGGCTTTTTCCATTGGCTTTGCTTGTGAGAACCCAGCTGGGAAGGTTGCAAATGGCGATCATGTCACCCAGGGATGCTGCAATCGTCTGTGACCAGACTAGCTTGGATCGATCATTGATAAGGAATGGTGCCTGCATCTTACAAGGGGGGTGGGAAATGCATGCCATTGGCTACTGGCTAGCCAATCACCATCCTCAGAATCTCCCTCCTTTCCCCATAAGATGCTGGAGTTGCAATGAGAGACAGGAAAGATTCTTCCCATCCTGGCTGGATAGAGGATGAAGAAGAAAACCAGATCTTTCTTTCTTTCTTTCTTTCTTTCTTTCTTTCTTTCTTTCTTTCTTTCTTTCTTTCTTTCTTTCTTTCTTTCTTTCTTTCTTTCTTTCTTTCTTTTCTTCCTTTCTTCCTTCCTTTTCTTTCCTTCCTTCTTTCTTGATTTCCTCCTTCCTTTTTTCTTTCTTTTCTCCTTCTTACCTTGATTTCATTTTCCCTCCTTCCCTTTTTTCTTTCTTCCTTTTTCCTCCCTCCGTCCCGCCTTCTCTTTTTTCCTTCCTTCCTTCCCAGGAATACTTCTGAAAACCTGAAAATATCTTCCTCTCCTACACATCAGGAACATATGAAGGGTAACCTTATAAACTTCTTTATTCAGTCTCTCTCTCTCTCTCTCCTCCCTCTCTCTCCCCCGCCTTCCCCTTCCCCTTCCCCTGAACCATTCCCACCCATGCAGCTAAGACCACATACTTCCCTTTTGGAAGCTCTGGAAATAATCCCCTGATTCTCATCATTTCTGTTTGTAAAAATAAATGCCCAGGAAAGCCCCTCCCTCCACCAATGCTCCAGAAGAGGAAGGGTCCCACACCGGGATGTCTTTCCTCCTTTGCTGACCTGCACTCTCCTCATCCTCCCGCCTGCCTGCCTGCCTGCCTGCCTGTCTTTCTGTCTGGGCAGCCGCCAAGCCCAGGCTTGGCACCCAGCTGTCAATGGCTGGGCTCGAGGGGGGTGACGGGAAGTTCCGTTTGTCCCCTTCCCTTTATCTTTGGGGTGAGGCCGAGGTTTATGAGCCCTGGAGAAGCTCTCACAGACATGCAAAAGGGAAGTGGTTCCGGGGTGGGGTGGGAAGGGGGAAGCAAAGGTCTGGAGGGGAGAGGGGAATGCAGCAAGGCAGGCTGGTGCCTTTATCTGACTTAGAACCTGGAGACAGCTTGCTTCGAGGAGCCGACGCTTCCTCCCCCTCCTTGTCTATCTTCCCCATCTCCTCCTCCTTTTCCTTTTCTATCCCCTCTTCCCCCACCTCCTTGTAATTCTCCTTCTCTTTCTCCTTCTCCTCCAACTCCCTCTTTTTCTCTTTTTCCTTCTCCACCTTCTTCTCTTGCACTTTCCCCTCCTCCTCCTCCTCTGTCTCCTCACTCTCTCCCTATATACATTTCTCCTCCTCCTTCAGGTTCTTATCCTTTTCATTTTTCTCCTCCTCCTTGTCTCTTTTCTCCTTCTCTTCTCCCCTTCCGCTTTCTCACCTGCCTGTCTCTTGATGCATTGGCTTGTTTGACTGCTGCAGCATATGACTGGCTTATGTTTAAGTGACTGTCCACTAAGACTCTATGATGTCCACTAAGACTCTTGCAGTTAGTGCTATCGAGCCAGATGCCACCTATATCAGGGGGATGTCAAACTGGTGGCCCATGGGCCAGATGCGTCACGTGCCCGCAAATGGGGAAAATGTTGTGAAATGTCAAGTGACGACAATATAATGACACGGCAATGTGACGCTGCGAGTTTGATATCCGTGACCTATAGATCTGTGTATTTGTTTTCTTTTGCCTAAATGTAGAATTTTATTTCTCTTACCATTTGTTGGATAGAGCCCAGTGTTTCAAGTCTATCAGGATCCTTCTGTATCCTAAGCCTATCTTCTGGGGTATTGGCTATTCCTGCCAGCTTGGTGTCCTCTGCAAATTTGATGAATTCCTTCATTATCTCCTCACCTATATCATTGATTTGGTAGACTGTCAAATCAGGGTCAGATCAACCCACTGGACACTATCATTCTGAGTCTGCAAAGGGAACATAATAATAAGACTCAAAAACTGAAGCGACGTTGAAAAGCTACAACTAAGTTTCACCTTCTTCTTCTTGCTCTTGTCCTTCCAAGACAAGTCTTCATGACTCATGTCAACCCCGAAGGTTAATTAAGGTTAATTATCTTTCTGGCTTAGCAGCACCTACAAGTTCAAAAGAGAGCGGAGGGGATCTAACACTCCTCTGGTTGCCATCAATCACTTATTGTGAGTGGCAGGCTGCCAGATCTGGGGGATCAAAGAGAAGGCTTCTCCACATGCGGAGTCAACTTGTGAACCTGGTAATTTTGGATGCTTAGCAAGGGACATTTGCCAAAGCTTTTGGGGGAGGGGGAGATGGGGGTTGAGATGGAGCAGGAGAGTCCAGACAAAGCCAAGATAAAACATATGATCAAGGAACCACAGGAGATAAATGACGTTCACTGACTTGGTTTCCCAAGAGCAGACCCAAAGAGGTCTTGCCAAAGCAAGAGGACTGGACAGGTAGAAGATGCAATCAGCTGATCAAATGCTTTTCAGTTTCTCTTTAAATATGATCCAGCCATGTGCTGCAGCCACCAAAATGGCCAACATAGTCCTAGGCTGCATTAACAGAGGGATAGAATCAAGATCATGTGAAGTGATAATGCTACTCTATAATGCTTTGCTAAGAACACACATGGAATCCTCCATCCAATTTTGGTCACCATGATGTAAAAAAAGATGTTGAGACTCTAGAAAGAGTGCAGAGAAGAGCAACAAAGATGATTAGGGGACTGGAGGCTAAAAATATGAAGAACAGTTGCAGGAATTGGATCTAGTTTAATGAAAAGAAGGAGTGGGGGTGACATGATAGCAGTGTTCTGATATTTGAGGGGCTGCCCCAAAGAAGAGGGGGTCCACGTATTCTCCAAACACCTGAGGGCAGGACAAGAAACCATGGATGGAGACTAATCAAGGAGAAAAACCTATCTAGAAATTAAGGAGAGAAGAGAACAGGGAAAGAAAATAAGATAAGAGGCAAAGAGGAGGGAAGGGAAAGAGAGAGAAGAAATGAGATGATTTTCTGATGTTTTGTTTCTAGGATGCTGTAAGCCATCCCTTGACAGAGATCAGCCACATATAAATTGAATAAATAAACAGATTAAAAAAAACTCTGTCTAGAAGTATAGCTTCTTGGGGATTTTCCTGGGGGGAAAATGTGCAAGGGACATTGGTCTATCTGCTCCTTAAAATTGGGAACTCTGTTTGCTGCCCTTGTAGGTTTTCCCAACAGTTGATATTTTATTGAGCAATTCTCACACATCCTTGTTTGCCCACTCAGCCTGGAAGTTGATAATCTTCACACCTCTGCATCCCCAGGGATACAAAACTTGATGGAATACCAAAGCGACATCTTCATCAGTCACCTTCTCTGGGGAGGCGTGAGGCAGCTCCGTTAAGAGACCGGTTCATCAGTTCTGCGAGGAACAGAAAATGATTTTTTTGGTCAAAAATGCTCGAAAGAACAATCCAAGTGGAAAGAAGAGTAGGGACCTGCACAGGGAAAGAAGGAAGGCAATGTTTATTTATTTGTTTATATATACTTATATCCCACCTTTATTGTTATTCTTTTAATAACTCAAAGATGCTTCTTCCTCCTTCTCTTTTCCTGAACACAACGACCTTCTAAGGTAGGAGAGAGAGAGAGAGAGGAGTTGCCCAAGTCACTAGTGGCATAAGGCAGGACTAGAACTCACTGACTCTTGGTGATTGGCCCAAAGTCACTCAGCCAGTTTTAATGAATCTAAAAGTAAAAAAGTGAAAGTACGAGTAGTCCTCAATTTAAAATCATTGTTTACCTAAGTTTGAAGTTGCAACAGTGTTGAATACTGGCTAAGAAATCCTGGGAATTGAAGCCCACCTCTCTTAAAAAGCATGCTGGATGGGGAATTCTGGGAATTGAAGTCCACCCTTCTTATACCACTTTGGCTGAGGAATTCTCGAGCGGCAGCATATTTGTTCAAGAAATAAATAAAAAGAAATAAAATCTAACTTGCAAATTCTGCACAAGCATCCACAATTCCCTTTGTAACAAGGTGGCCTTTTTGACCAGTGGGGTGACGTATAAATGTGATCAAAAATAAATAAAAGAACAAATAAATAAACCACAAGCACTTTGTCCCCACCTCTTCCCTTCTACTACCCTGGGAATGCAGGAAGAGGGTCCATTTTTGTCTAGATCTGCCCCCAGAGATGATGGTTGCAATCATCTGAGCATTACGCGATTCACTGCAAAGAGTGACTTATCCCTCTCGCCAAGGGGCGAGAGGTTTTTCTGAAGGGTGTCAAATCACCTTGCTTAGGTTGCAGTTCTGTTTTCCCCCAGTTTGCGGTCTGTTTTGGTTATAAACAGCAATTTAGAAGCTGGCAGAGGGCAAATCACTGTTTATCCAAGGGGTTGAGGTCCAAATGCATCATTACTGCAGCTTTTGCAATGGAGCTTTTCGTGATCCTTTTGCGGTCCAGAAGGGAGAAAAACACCTTCCCAGCTGTTGAACAAGGAAGATGAAAGGACCGGTTTTGGGGTCTGTGTGTATTCAGCCCCCACCCCCTGTTCTGATTGGAAAGAAAGGGGCAAGAGAGGGGGAGTCTCAACATGAGAAAGGTGGCTGCTTATATTTAATAAATAATACAGGTAGTCCTCAGATTACAACATTCATTTAATGACCATTTGAGGTTACCATGGCAGTGAAAACAGGGCAAAGAGTAGGGGAGAGAATTGAAGAAGAAGGGAGGGAAGGTGGGAGAGGAATGGTTGAAAAGAAAGACAGGAAAAAAAAGAGTAATGAAGAAGGAGGGAGGGAGGAGGAAGGAGTAATGGAGAGAAGGAAAGGAAAAGAAAAATAGGAAAGGAAGAAAAGGAAAAAAAGATATCAGGTAATTGGAAAACTGCCCTATAGAGTTAACGGATTCCTGAATTGGAGTCCTTTACCTCTATGCTGTAAAAATGACACGGTCATGTTTATGGAAAGAAAAAAGAGAGAGAAAAGGTAATCCCACCCAAACACAGCTGATGCTGAGCCTTGAAAACAGAGGACAGAAGCAACTGAGTCTTTTACCCATCCATCTGTTTTTGTCTGGATGTATTCTCTTTTCTTTCTTTCTTTCTTTCTTTCTTTCTTTCTTTCTTTCTTTCTTTCTTTCTTTCTTTCTTTCTTTCTTTCTTTCTTTCTTTCTTTCTTTCTTTCTTTCTTTCTTTCTTTCTTTCTTTCTTTCTTTCTTCCTTCCTTCCTTCCTTCCTTCCTTCCTTCCTTTCTCCATCCAAGGTGACATATTTGTCAAGTAAGGGGGATTTTGGCATGATTTTTTAACGTTGTCCTGGGACACCATTCATTTTGACATTACCTGATAATGCTACTTACTTGGTTGATGAAAAGTCTGCAACCAAACAATCAAATTTAGAGAGCATCAAGGACCCCGCCCCCAAGCCTCCCTCCTCTCTGCATACACCACTCCCCTCTAGCACTGATGATGTTTCCTAGTTGGGTCTTGAAAGGTCTGGAAGAAAACTGCCAAGCTCAGGGAACACCAGATTCATTTTTGGACATTTTGTCCTGCTGAAGGCCATGGTGGACCTCTTCTTCCCATCAACCAGAGACGGTAGCATCACCCAACCAAGAAAACCACATGTTCCCCTCCACCTTTAATGGGAGCCTGCTTCCAAATACAGGCTCTCTAGTCAGTCAGCCACGTAAACGCCTGACCACCTTAGGATCAGAGCCTGGGATCAGGCAAGAGGAGGACCCGCAGGTTATCATGAAATCAAAGAAGGCCCAATTCTAAATGTCTTCTCTTCATCCTCTCCTGCCCTCTCTGATTAAATTGCCCTCTTCAATTATAGGGGTCAAGGAGTCTTTATTAATAAAAAAAAGAGAGAGAGGCTGACTCACGATTTCCATCATACCTCACAAAATACATTTCTTGGGCTTGTAGACCCTCTGTACTGTATCAAAGCCTTGTTTTAGGGGCTCGGTGGTTCCTCTCCCCCCTCGAGTGGCATTTTCACCCACCCTTCCCATGTCTCTCCTGCCCCCTCCCTCCCCTTCACAGGTATATTTTCCCTATAAGGCTGGCTCACCTGTGATTAAAATACTGACCCAGCAATTATTCACATCTGGGAGGAACGTCACCCTCCCTTTGAAGTCTTCTCAATAACTTCTTCTTCTTTCATGTCTTCCTCCCCCCTCTGCCGAAAAGCACACTTGAAGGTTCTAGCAAGGGTCTCCCGACCAGCGGCCCCACCCCACCAGAAATTAGCCGAATCTCAAGGTGGAATTCCTCTGTAATAAGTTCAGGTGACGAGGGTGAGATGGATGAAGATCCCTGAGATGACCTGTTGCATGAGCCAACAAGGGGCCCTCTTGTGCCTTTCTGCTCTCTCTCCCTCTAATTGACAAGGGTGCCTATTCAACCCCTTCGGCCTCCCTCGGGACTAAAGAATTGAGAGAGAGGGAGAGGGAGGGAGGGAGACAAGTCACGGGTGGAGGATGAGATCATGGCTGCGATGCAATGTAGAAGCCCCCACCCCAGGAGATCAGCTGTTGGAAGCAAGGTGCAGGTGAAGATAATGGGGGCGGGGATTTGCGTGGTGGAATTTGGGGTGGGGAGGATTTATTGAGAGCAGGGATTCTCAACCTCGGTGACTTTAAGATGGGTAGACCTCAATTCCCAGAATTCCCCAGCTGGTTTGATTTCAAATGGGTGGACCTCAACTCCCAAAATTCCCTAGCCAGCATGCTTTAAGAGGGAGGACTTCGACTCCCAGAATTCCCTAGGCATCACAGTACACATTTTCTCCTTGGTAGTTTTGTGATTAGGATATTGTTTTCTACTGGATTGTTTGGTATTAATCCCCGCTTATCTAGCAACTGGCTGTTGGAGAGTTTTGTTCTGGTCTTTTTTGTTTCCTCCTTACCTTTTTTATCATCCCTTTTGATTGGTGTGTAAATATGACTTATCTCTATCTACCATGGTTACCTAGTGAATTCTGGGAATTGAAATCCACCTATTTTAAAGATGCCAAAGTGCAGAAATACCAATTTAAAGAATGCTGCAATAGCACAGTTGAAGAAGTGTTTGGACAGGTGTTGTGTGGTTGTTACTTCTGCACTTATCTGTATGTTTCTAATATAGGTAATGCTCATGTTATAGTCATAGTTGCGACCAGAATTTTAGTTGCTAAATAATCTGGTTGTTAAATGAGTCATCACGTGATTGGACCCAATTTTATGACGATTTTTACTATGGTCCTAGAGAGACTCATGTGGTTGTCAAGCAAATCCGGCTTCCTAAATCGACCTTGTTTGTCAGAAGCCTGATGGGAAAGGACGCAAATCACAATCATGTGACCGCATGATACGATATAACTGTCATAAATGTGAGTTGCAGCCACTAAACAACTGATTATAAGGCCAGGACTATATGTATCTCGAGTTAGTAGCCACAAAAGGAACTGAAACAGGCAAAGCTTCCTCCACATCCCTATAGCCTCCATCTTGAATTTTTTTACTCAATCCTGCTGACATCTATAGACACAGCAAAAAAAAAACCGTAGACAAAGCCCTCCAGAATTCAAAAACAGTACAGGAAATCCTCGACTTACAACAATTCATTTAGTGACCATTTAAAGTTACAACAACAGCACTGAGAAAAGTGACTTGTGACCATTTTTTGCACACTTACAACCTTTGCAACCTCCCCAGGATCACAGGATCTAAATCTGGACACTCGGCAACTGGTTCATATTTATGATGGTTGCAGGGTCTTGTGATCCATTTTTGCAACCTTCTGATAATCAAACTCATTGGGGCAGCCAGATTCGCTTAATAACTTAACATCTGCAGCAATTCCCTTAACAACAAGAGAAGTCGTAAAATGGGGCAAAATTCACTTAATCACCATCTGGCTTACAAACTGAAATTTTGGGCTGAATTGTGGCTGTAAGTCGAGCACTCTCCATATGGCTGGATTCGGTATCCTCCGCCTCATCCTATTCTGAAACATAATTTACAAAATGAAATGGTATAGGGTTTCCTTCTTGAAGGAAGGGGGTTGGACTAGAAGACCTTCAGGTTCCCTTCCAAATCTGTTATTCTGTTAAAGGTCCTTTGGAGTGTCTATTCTAACCGGAAACCAACTTCATGCTAGCATTAAACTCTTCATCATTTAAAACCCTTTTAATAAATAAAATTGGCTGAAGTTGGAGAAAACAGATGGTAATTTAATCTTCCCAACATATCGAACTGCAGTGGATTAAAAAGTAAATAAATAAATAAAATAACCGGCAACAGGATAAGGCCTTGGACTTCGTTGATAGACTATTAAACAGAGCAAAACAATACATTTCCTTAGGAACCACAGCATGAATTCACCAGGCAGTTGCCCAGGAGCCTGGCTTGGCTTGGTTTTTACAAATCTTGTGTTGGAAAGGCACAATTGTCGAACTTGCATAGATATCACCATCAGAATTTGCAAGCCTGAGGTGAGGTCTTGCTCTGCTTCCTCTTTGCAAAGCAAGGTTCAGAGTCTGCCCTTCCTTCCAGTGTGCAAGGACGCACAATACAGATAGTCCTCAACTTACAACAGTTTGTTTAGTGACTGTTCAAGGCACTGAAAAAAGTGACTGATGACCATTTTATACATTGCAGCATCCCCATGGTCACATGATCCAAATTCAGACACGAAGCAGCTGACTCATATTTATGATTGTGGCAGTATCCTTGGGTCACGTGATTCTCTTTTGCAACCTGGCAAAGTCAACGGGAAAGCCAGAGTCACTTAATGACCATGTGACTGGCTTAATATCTGCAGGGATTCACTTAACAAATGTGGGAAGAAAGGTCATAAAATGGGGCAAAACTCACTTAAAAAACATATTGCTTAACAACAGAAATTTTGGGCTCAATTGTGGTCATAACAGGGAGGCCTCAATTTAATGACCACAATGGCAACCAGAATTTCCATTGCTAAGCTGGGTTGTGATCGAACGAGTCCCACCTCTTTTATGAACTTTTTCCCTTGGTTGTTAAGTGAATTATTGCAATTGTTAATTGAATTGTGCGGACGTTAAGTGAATCTGACTTCCCTCATTAACTTTGCTTGTTGAAAGCCAGCTGGGAAAGTTGCAAATGGTGAGCACACAACCCTGGGATGCTGCAATAGTTGTAAAACATACCGATTGCCAAGAATCCGAATGTTGATCTTGTGATTATGGGAATGCTGCATCGGTTGTGAGTGCGAGAACTAGTTATAATACACTTTTTTCAGTGAAGTTGTGACTTTGAATGGTTGCTACACAAATAATTGTATTAAAATATACCCAAAATAAATTTAAAAGATAAAAGCAAAGTAGCAAAAAAAAAAAATAGGGACTGAGATCCAATTAATCATCATGTAACAAAATAACAGAGTTGGAAGGGCTGTCTAGTCCAAACCCCTCCTCAAGTAGAAGACCCTTATACTATTTCAGACAAGTAGCTATCCAGAATCTCCTTAAAAAAACACTAGTGATGGAGCACCCACAATTTCTGGAGGCAAGTTCTTCCACTGATGAATTGTTCTCACTGTCAGGAAATTTTTCCTTAGTTCTAGGTTGTTTTTCTCCTTGATGACTTTCCATCCATTGCTTTTCGTCTTGCCTTCAGGTGCTTTGGAGAATTGTTTGACCCCCCCTTGTCTTTGTAAGAGCCCCTCAAATATTGGAACACTGCTATCAAGTCTCCTCTAGTCTTTCTTTTCATTAAACCAGATATACCCAATTCCTGCAACCATTCTTCATATGTTTTAGCCTCCAGTCCCTTAATCCTCTTCGTTACTCTTCTCTGCACTCTTTCTAGAGTCTCAACATCTTTTTTTTCTATTGTGGTGACCAGAACTGAATGCAGTATTCCAAGTGTGGCCTTATCAAGGCATTAAAAAGTGGTATTAACACTTCAGGTGATCTTGATTCTATCCCTCTGTTGATACAGCCTAGAATTGCATTAGCCTTTTTTGGCTGCTGTAGCAAACTGCTGGCTCATATTTCAGTGGTTGTCCACTACAACTCCAATTGTCCACCCTCTCACAATTTCTATTATCGAGCCAGGTACTCCCTATTCTGTACCTGTTTCCTGCCTAAATGCAAAACCTTACTTTTCTCACCATCAAATTGCATTTTGGATAGGCCCCAGTGTTCAAGTCTGTCAAGATCCTTTTGAAACTCAGTCTAGCCCCAAATATTTTCATTTATGGAAGGAAGCCATTGTGGCAGGGGAGAGACGCCCCATAGCTTCCCCCAGAGCTTGGTCATAATTCAGTGTACCATTTATTTGCCATTCTAACAACCACAGAACATCTCTAAATGGTTTCTTGAAATTAAATCTGATTTAAAATAGTCAAGTAACATAATGCTTGCAGTAACATGTCCTCATTTAAATGGAATTCCTCTCCTCAGGGTTTCCAACCAACTCTTTTTCTAAAATTCCTTGTATCCTTCCATTTTCCTTTGTCTTCTAGAAGTTTGGCATTCTATACTCAATTCCTGATGAGTTCCTCTAAGATCCTTCATATATTTTTTAGAATTTTGCCCCTGATGCTTCTACTAATTCATGAAGCTTGAGGTTCCACAAGCTACCTAAGATGGTTAGGAGCAGGGTTCATGAAACTTGAGGTTCTCAACACTCCCCCCCCCACCCTCCCACCCCCAATTGGATCTGAAGAGGACATTTGTTAGGTGACTTTGCCAACAAATCTTTAAGCAAGATTTGATGGAATTATGCACTGGAGGCCTTTGAAAAGAATTGCTGAGATACACAATAACTGGACAATTGAAACCAGCAGTCACAGCAACAAAACTTTGCTGATCAAGATCAGCATTCAGAAGAAGGGGGCAACATGAGTCTAGGAATGTTGGCACTCAGAGTCAGAAAAATATTTGTAGTTAAGGATTTAACTGTGGGGTCCTTGATGCACTCAGAACTAGGTTCTTGCAGATGTTTCGGGACCCAATGAGGTAACATCATCAATGCTAAAAGGAAATGGGGTTTGAAGAGAGGAGGAGGAGGAGAAGCAGGAGGAGGAGGACTGTAGAAGGTCCTTGGTGTTGTCTGAGCTTAGTTGTTTTCTTGCAGACGTTTCATGACCCAACTAGGTAACATCATCAGTGATAGAAGAGAGTGGGGTTAGAGGTGAAGGAGGACGAGTGTGGAGAGAGAGTGGGGCAGAGAGAGAGAAAGAGAAAGGGATGGGGAGAAAGAGAATGAATATGAATTGCTTTAGGTGAGTTCTGCACACCTAAAAAAAGGCTGTCTTCCTTTTTGCATCGCGCAACCTCCAAGTGTCAAGAGAGCCTCTTCTTTGAGCAGGGATCCCTCTGTTCCTTTTCAACAACCCAAACAGATGCAGGAAGATCCCAGCAATTAAAACCTGCCTTTTTGCCGTTTGGCTGACAGATGTGGTAAGCGAAATTTTCTTCCTAATCCCACACTTTACGATTATGGCTCCAGATGTAAGACGTTCTTTCTTGCTTGCTCTTTCTTCCTTTCTTTCATTTTGTTGTTCGGGGGGGAGGGGGGGAGATACTTTTTTCTGTGGTTAAGGCAAAGCACAAACCTTGGTTGTGCTTTTTTTTAAAAAAAAATCCTTTTCTTTTTAATCCTCCCAGACTTTAAAGAGACAAGCCGTCTGACGCTTTGATTTGTGCTCCGGCTGACAATCGTTGGTTTATCCATCTCAAGATGAGACAAGGGTTTTTCATCCAGTCTTCGATGTACGACCACAACTGAGCCCAAAATTTCTGTTGCTAACCAAGGCAGTTGTTAGTTGAGGTTTGCCTTATGGCATGACCTTTCTTCCCACCGTCGTTAAGTGAATCACTGCAGTTGTAAACTCAGTCACCTGTTTGTTAAGTGAATCCAGTTCCTCCTTTGACTTTGCTTCGCATGACCCTGGAACACTGCATCCACCATAAATATGAGTCAGTTGCCAAGCATCTGAATTTTGATCGTGTGGCCTTGGTCGTAAGTTTTGAAAAATGGCCATGAGTCCTTTTTTTTTTTTCCAGTACTGTTGTAACTTTGAACCATCACTAAATGAACTGTTGTAAGTCAAGGACTTCCTGCACTTGCCGTATTTTTTCCTCTCCATTTGCAATGCTTTGCAAAAAAAAAGCACCAGTGGAGTTTGCACAGCTCCCCTTGAGAAAAACCAGCCTTTGTGCAAATCCATCTCCCACCCCCCACCCTCTTCCACTGACAATCATGGGCCATGAAATTGTGTTGCCTGCCACACAAAGCACCTGCCCCCCCCCCTCCCCAGAGTCTCCATGCAAACTCGCGGGAATCCCTTCTACCGCCCAGCCTGGCTTCTTAACCGATGTTAACATGTTGTTATCTGCTCTGCAGGTGGGTTAGCTTGACATTGTTTCCACAAACAGCAGGATGTGAACGAGAGAACAGGCTCATGGCGCCAACTCTGGCATCTGAGATGGTTGAACGGCCCTCAATGGTCACTAAGAAAGAGACGGAGACGGCGAGAACAGCCGAGCCGAGCTCAACCCATCCCATTCAACCAACAGTCCTAGGCTGCATCAACAGAGGGATAGAATCAAGACCACGTGAAGTGTCAATACCGTTTTATAATGCCTTGGTAAGGCCATAATTGGAATGTTTGCATCTGGTTTTGGTCTCCATGTGTAAAAAATAATGTTGAGACTCTAGAAAGAGTGCAGAGTAGAGCAAAAAAGATGATGAGGGACTGGAGGCTAAAACACATAAAGAACGGTCTGTCTAGTCTAGGGGGTGACATGATAGAGTCTTGCAGTATTTGAAGGGTTGCCACAGAGAAGAGGGAGTCAAACTGTTGTCTAAAGCACCTGAAGGCAGGAGAAAAACCAATGGATGGAAATTAATCAAGAAGTGAAACAACCTAGAACTGAGGAGAAATTTCCTGATGGTTAGAACTATTAATCAGTGGAATTACTTGCCTCCAGAAGTTGTAAATGCTCCAACACTTAAGGTTTTAAAGAAGAGACTGGACAGCCATTTGTCTGAAATGGTAGAGGGTCTCCTGCTTGAGCAGGGGGTTGGAGTAGAAGACCTCTAAGGTTCCTTCTAATTCTGTTATTCTGTTAAATCCAAAGGAATAGGCCTGGATAATTTTTCCATTGATGTTTAGATTACACAGTGCATCAAGGTGACTGGAAGAAACAATTAATTATCTTGGGCTTGGCTTGATCCCTCTTCCTTCCTTACCCACCTATCTATTCAGCCTTTGCCATCCTGGTTCCTACTTCAGTTCTTCATTTCATATCCCTTTGGGCCAGCTTTGAAAGGAAAATATCCAGGGGACCCAAATTTCTGTTGGGTGTTCAAAAAAAAATTAATAAGGTGAAACTAGATAGGGGGCAGAGCATGAAGTGATAAAAACCCTTATGATGGCAGGAAGGAAGGAAGGAAGGAAGGAAGGAAGGAAGGAAGGAAAGAAAGAAAAAGAAAGAAAGAAAGAAAGAAAGAAAGAAAGAAAGAAAGAAAGAAAGAAAGAAAGAAAGAAAGAAAGAAAGAAAGAAAGAAAGAAAGAAGAGAGAGGGAAGAGAGAGGGAAGAGGGAAGGAGGACTGAAAAAGAAAAAGGAAAGAGGGAGTGAGGGAGAGAAAAAGGAAGAAATGCAAGATGGATGGAAGGAAGGAACAGGATAGGAGGAAGAAAGGAAAGGGAAAGTTAGAAAGGAAAAGGAAAAAGGAAGGAAGGAAACAGGAGGAAGGGAAGAAACAAGGAAGGAAGGAAGAAAAGAAGGATTGAGGGAGGAAAAATAGATAAACGAGAGAGGAAGAACTGGAGGGAGGAAGTTAGGAAGGAAGGGAGGGAGGGAGGGAAAAGAAAGAAAAACAAAAACAGAAAGAAAGGAGTTGGGAAGAGCACATCTTGTGCTCAGTTAAATATTTTCTACCTTTCGAAAGGGTTAAGGCTACAAAAGCCGACTTGAACACCACGCCGCAAAGAGCAGCTGAGAACCTTCCCCTCTGGAGACACAATGCCATCCTTCTTATAGAATGGTTCCATTCTCCTTGGATTTTCCACAAAATCTTTAATAATTTGATTCCTTTCAGGCCCGGCAGCCTGCCGAGGTCTTTAAGAAACAGTAACAAAACCCAGAGAAAAACCCACCACTGGGCCAGGAATTTGAGGGGCGAGGAGCAATGAAACAGATTAGCCACAGCCTGAATAGAGCCGGGCAGATCCTCACAGTGCGTCCCAGCCTGGAGTAGCCAACTTCATTCATATCCGCACAATATCACACCAGAGTCCAGACTAACCGCCTCAATTACACCATTATGGACCTTGAGGGATGCCGAGCTGGAAGGCTATGTCGCAAAGGAAAGGGGGTTTAATTTTAATTTAATTTCTTTTTTTTTTTCCAGCAAGGTTTAGAGTGCCCCCTAAGGAATTCCTCGCTTCCTGAAAAGCAGGTCAACTCGGAATTGTGAATTGCTGCACACCCAAATTTGCACAGGGGAAAAAGGCATAGCTGATGTTCTGCAGACATACACATACACACTCCGCTGGACACTAAGCGCAGAGGGAGGTCTAACTCAGTTTTAAAAACCCGTTGGGTCTCATGGATCAAGGACAAACAGACCTGTTGGGGTTCAGCCATAGGGTTCGAATTTCAGTTTGTCACCCATGCAAAATCGGGCAGAGATCTTTGCACCCGGAGATGCTCATCGCCCCAATATCACTTGTACAGCAATATCTCTATCTCTTTCTCTATTCTCTCTCTCTCTCTTATCTATCTATCTATCTATCTATCTATCTATCTATCTATCTATCTATCTATCTATCTAATCTCTCTCTCCCCCACCCTTCCTCCCATCTATCGTCTATCTCACTATTATCTCTCTCTGTATCCACCCATTGTCTCTATCTATCTATCTATCTATCTATCTATCTATCTATCTATCTATCTATCTATCTATCTTATATATATATATATATCTCCTCCCCTTCCTCCTATCTGTTATTTACATCTATCTCCCTATTAACTCTCTCTCTATATCCATCCATCCATCATCTATGCCTATTATTTATCCCTCTTTCCCTCCCTCGCTCCTCCATTCATCTAGCTATCTATATCTCTATTATCTCTCTCCCCATCCCCCTCTCCATTTATCATCTGTCATCTCTTATTATCTATCTATCCATCTATCATCCATCCATCCATCCACTCCTGAGTCCTCCCTCCTTCCCTCCCTCTCACACACACACCTCTAAACTATCAAACAGTTGCACTATTCCACACAATCCTAATTGTGTGTGGGGGAGGGGGGGAACTACATCTGTTTGTTTGTTTTCCTAGGCACCCAAAGAGACAAAAATTACATTTTTTTTCTCCCTCCCCAGACGTCGCAGAAGGAACCTGAAAATTAATGAGGCGAAGAAAATAATTTAAAGAAGGGATGGGTGATTAAATCCAACCATCTCAGGAATGTTTGGGCAACAGCTACCCAATTCAGAGTCATTAAAAGCGTGTCAGAGCTCTGTCAACAGGCTGGCTGAGACCCAAATCTCTTAACATCTTCTAGTTAATTTTTTTTCTTTTTCATTTCAGCAAAAAATAAATAAAAAATAAAAGATTGAGCAGAGATGTTTTCATAGCTTGGGGCTACAAAGAAGGAAGGGAGTGAAAATGAGGTGGAAAGTAACATTTTTACCTCCGGCTTTTCATTTTAATCGTCGTGTCTGGCTGACTCATTCCTCTGGCTTTTCTCAGTTTTGTGGGCAACCAAATCCTTTGCCGCAATATTTACACAATCTATTTACCGTTTGACACAAAATCGACTTGTATCCTCCAAACAGTAAGTATCCATTTTTTTTTCTTCATTTCTCTTTTTTGCAGGACCAAAAAAAAATCTTGTGGTTTTTTTTTTAATCTCAAAAAATGGGCTGGTCCAGATCATCATTTTGTCATCCGGATCTTTCAACCTGCAGTCTTCCTTGGGGTCTACTACAGATGGCCTCCCGTGGTTGCTGGAGGCTGATGTTGAACAATTAACTGGTTCTGGTTAGCAACAGGAGGGGAGACCACCACGAAAGGTGTTCTGCTTTGGACTAGAACAGACATCTCCAAACTTGGCAGCTTTAAGAGTTGGGGGCTTCCAGCATTCCCCAGCCAACCATGCTACTTTAATACTTGTGGACTTTATAATCCCAGAATTCATTAGCCAGCCATGAACCTTTAAGACTTATGGACTTCAACTCCCAGAATTCATCAGCTAGACATGTTGTCTGGCTGCCTGGGGAATTCTGGGAGTTGAAGTCCATAAGTTTCAAAGTTACCAAGTTTGGAGACCTCTGAACTAGAAGGAGAAGTTGGGAAGAAAAATCTTCAGAAACAAAACATGGCAAATCATTTTCGTAAAGTTGCCCAGAAAACAATATGGATTTCTTTTCTTCTGGTTGCCAGCCCGATGACAAAAGCAACAGGTGTTTTATGCTGTGTTGCAGTGAGGAGGAGGAGGAATACATTTTATTGTGTTTAAAAAACAGCAGAGATTTTGACTTACAACCGGTCATTTAGTGACCGTTTGAGTTACAACAGCATTAAACAATGACTTATGACCATTGCAGCATTCCTGTGGATACATGATAAAAATTCAGACGCTTGGCAACAGACTCGTATTTACAACCGTCACAGTGTTCTGGGGTTATGTGATCCCTTTTTAAAGAAAGACCTCCTGACACGGAAAGTAATGGGGAAGCCTGATTCACTTAGCAACTGTGTGACCACCTTAACAATGGCAGCGATTCGCTTAACAGTTGTGGCAAGAAAGGTCATTAAAAACCCCTCGTTTTCTTGCTTAGCAACAGAAATGTTCAGCTCAATTGTGGTCATAAATTGAGGACTGCCTGTATATAATAAAACACAGAAAGGAAAACCATTTTATGTTAGGTAAAACATAGAATTAATTGAACTTACCAATCAATGGTAAATTTTAAAGATGATACAAGGGACTAAAACATTAGCAAAAGCCAGGAAGACAGCTAAGAAAGAAATTCAAGATTTTTCTATTTTGATTTTCTGGGGCATAAGAAGGAGAAAAGGGGACAGGTTTTAAAGAGGCTTTTCAAATCCTATTACAGGTAGTCCTCAAATTACAACCACAATTGAGCCCAGAAATTATGTTGCTAAGCAAGACAGTTATTGTGAGTTTTACCCCATTTCACCACCTTTCTTGCCACTGTTGTTAAACGAATCACTGCAGTTGTTAAGTTAGTCATCTGGCTGCTAAGTGAATCTTACAAGGGGATCACATGACCCCAGGACATTGCAATCATCATAAATATGAACCAGTTGCCAAGCACCTGAATTTTGATCACATGACCATGGGGATAAATCATAAAGTGTGACAAATGGTCATAAATCATTTTTTTCAGTGCCGTTGTAATTTCAAATGGTCACTAAATAAATGTGGTTTTTAACCAGTATATCGCAGCGTACAGATGTATGATTGGCTTGTTTCTAATCTTCCATGAGATTTTGTCTTAAAAGTTATTTTTTTAAAAAAAATAATAATTTCTTTTGCTACTACTGGTAGTCCAGAACTTACGATTGCAATTTGGACTAGAATTATGGTCATGTTATGATCGTTGTGTGTTGAAGAAACCACGTGACCAGACCTGATTTTATGACTGTTTTTATAGCTGTTGTTAAATGAATCACACAGTTTTAACTCTGAATTCCTTCTTCTGTATGACAGGGCTCTTTTTTTTGCGAGAAATTGGCAAAATATGTCAGAAACCAGCAAAAAAAAAAAAAAGTAACAAATCAGTCATGGTATAGTGCAATCAGTTTGGTATAGTGGTTAAAGCAACAGGCTAGAAACTGATCCCACCATAGGCACAAAAACTAGTTGGATGGCTCACCCAATCATCAGGAGATGGTGAGTTCTAGTCCCGCCTTAGGCATAAAAGCCAGCTGCGTGACTCAGCCAATCACCAGGAGTCAGTGAGTTCTAGTCCCACCTTAGGTACAACACCACCACCACCACCACCCCGGGTGAATTTGGGCCAATCACCAGGAGACTAAGTTCTTATTCTACCTTAAACATGAAAGCAGATTGGATGACTTTTGGCCAATCATCAGGAGATGGTAAATACTAGTCCCACCTTAGGCATAAAAGCCAGCTGTGATTCAGCCAATCTCCAGGAGATGATGAATTCTTCTCCTGCCTTAGATGTGAAAACCGGGTGAATAGCCAATCACCAGGAGACAATGAGTTCTGGTCCCGCCTTAGGCATGAAAACTAACTGAGTGATTCTGGACCAATCCCTGTCTCTCATGCCAAACTAACTCACATGGTTGCTAGGGAATTCTGGGAATTGAAATCCATTCATGCTGGCTGAGGGATTCTGGGAATTGAAGCCCAACCTTCCTGCATTTATCTATATTTCAGTAGACTTGTAGATCCGTCCATTCTCCCAAAACAACCCTGCAAGGTAGGCTTGGCTGAGAGGCCAGGGCTAGCCCCCCAAGACCCCTTCTCCCAAATGCTGGAAGTGAAACCCTATAGACCTCTCTCCCAAAGTCTCTCTTCCCCTCCCTCCGTTCCTCCCTCCCTCTCACACATCCAACCTATCAATTGTAAATGAGTAGACAATCTCTCTTTTCTCTCCACCCTTCAAGCCCTTGAAAAGAATTTTATGGCTGGAGTTTTGGGCAGATGTGCCTCCCCACTTCTTCCCTTTGTATTGCCGCTTCCCCCTGGGGGGGGGGGGCTGTTCATCTGGGAAGGGACCCCCCCAGAGTGGTTGAGGCAGCCAGAGGGGAATGGCCAGGTTAGCAGGTACTTGAGAGGCTGTGAAAAGGAAAAAAGTGAAGGGGCCCCGGGTGTATAGAGGAAAAGGCGAGAGAACGGAGGAGGAAAACCCACTCTAATGCCCAATTGTGGGGGTGTCTCAGCTCTTGCAAGTTGCAACCCCTTTGCAGAATGCTAATTGGTTCAAAAAAGTGTCCCCCTTTTACCCCCTGCAGGTCGAAAAGGGTCTGACTCTAGCTGCCCCCAACCCAAATTAAACATCACATTGTAAGAAAGGGCAGGATAAAATTCTGGCTGGCCTTTGATGTGCTCCCCCCCCCCCACTTGGCACCCCCCCAGGAAAGCAGGGATGGCCCATGAAGGGGTTGATGATGGGGTTTCTGTGAGAGGCAGGGATGGAGAAAGGGAGGGGGAAACACAGTACAAAATTAAAGAGGAAGAGGAGGAACAACTTCCAAACTTTAAACAAAAAAATGTGCGGAATGTATGTTCCAATGGCAAAAGATTAAGGCAAAATACAACTGAGAAAACTGATTTAGCACTGTTTTTCACACTTCCGACCATTATAGCCTCTCCATAGACACTGAACAAAATTCAGACTTCAGACACTTGACTCATGTCATGTTTATGACGGTTGCAATGGCCCTGGGGTCATGTGATCCCCTTTTGTGACCCTCTGACAAGCAAAGTCAATGGGGGAAGCCAGGTTCATTTCACAACTGTGTGACTCAGTTAACAGCGGCAGTGATTCACTTAACAGTTGTGGCAAGAAGGTTCGTAAAATGGGGCAAAATTCACTTAACAAATATCTCATTTAGTGACAGAAATTTCAATTGTGGTTGTAAGTCAAGGACTACCTGTATTATTAGTACTATTGTACTATTACTATTATAAAGTGAAGGCACGACCTATCTGCAAGCTAAGTTAAAACCTGTTTAAAAGGCAGTAGCAACCATCTAAAAACTAAATCACAAACAATCTAAACATGATTTAAAATTAAAGCTAAAAATCTGAATTTAAATATTAAGGCACAGTCTAAAATCCAAGGCCATACATAGTACTTGAGGAATTCTGGGAGTTGAAATCATGCAAAGTGGCTGGGGGATTGTAAGAGTTGAAGCCCACCCACCTTAAAGTAGCCAAGGTTAAAAAACTTGTTTCTAGATCAGGAGAGTAAAACTCACATCGTCACAGCGGAGTCACGTGACGTATCGGGACTTTTTTCCCCTTTGCTAAACCGGGTATGGCCCTGGCCAGTGCATGACACATGTGGGCCGGGAATTTGACAGCCTTGTTCCAATTTTACGATCTGAATTGCATTTTGGAATTGGTTTGATAAAGAGCTGTGATCAACTCTTAATGTGCATGTCCATTGGGACGAAAGGCCCCTCTTCCTAATTTTATTCCTCACATATTCATGGATCTCAGAGGCCCTGATGGAGACAGGGCAAGATTTGAATCCATGCCCGGCTCGAAGCCTCTTGTAGAAAGGGAGAGAGAGAGAGAGAGAGACTATATCCACAAGGATGATAATGACCGGTAATCGATCAGGCCACCTTTTGAGCCAGAGAACCAAGACCTGGCCACCCAGGTGTGGTTGAAGGAGACCTCCCACAAAATCTGTCAACGCTCCGGTCTGTTTCAAGTGGTTTCAGCCAGAGGCAAGCCGGTTGCTTTCTCTCTGTCTGAGCCGCTTCTGTGATGGATGGCATTGGGCCCTCTTCAAAAGAGTTGGTTGCTATACACACCTCACCTCTTGAAAGTCTCCTTGCACCCAGGTGAACCCCAGCGTGGTCCATCCATCCCCCTAGGGGGTCAAAAACCTGCCTGGGCTAGAACACACACTTTGCGGTCCTTCCAGCTGTGGTCCTCAAATCTGTTTAGCAACCCCTGTTCAAAAGTTAGGCAAAGCCCAGCTCTAGCTAGGTGTCTTTCAACAGACAGATAAAGGTAGACAGATCAGAGACCAAGAGCAGGTGAGCTCCCCAAGTATCTATATCATACACCCACCCGGTCTCTCTTTGTACAGGTAGTCTTCGACTTATGATCGCAATTGAGCCCAAAATTTCTGCTGTTAAGTGTGACCTTTGCTAAGTAAGTTTTACGACCCTTCTTGCCACCATTGCTGCAATTTTTCAGTCAGTAACCCGGTTGTTAATTGAATCCGGATTCCCCCTTAACTTTGCTTATCAGAAGGTCACAAAAGAAGATCACGTGACCCCAGGACACTGTGACCGTCATAAATATGAGTTACTTGCCAAGCATTTGCAGTCTGATCATGTGACTGTGGAGATGCTGCGTAGGTTGTAACTCTGAAAAACATTCATAACTCACTTTTTTCAATGCTGTTGTAACTTTGAACGGTCACTAATGAATGGTTGTAAGTGAAGGACTACCTTTATTTATTTTTTCCCCATGTTTAAGATGCCAAGCAGATGGTAAGCATCAATCAATCAATCATCACTAATTTTTTGCATGCAAGAAATGTGCTGTCATTTGCTAACTATCCTTAAAATAGCATACAGAGCAGTGGTATACAGGTAGTCCTTGACTTACGACTGCAAATGAGTCCAATATTTCTGTCGCTAAGTAAGACATCAGTGAGTTTTGTCCCAATTGACAAACTTTCTTGCCACTGTTGTTAAGCGAATCCCTGTGGTTGTTAACTTAGTCATACGGTTGTTAAGTGGTATTCCCGTTGATTTTGCTTATTGGAAGGTTGCCAAAGGGGATCATGTGACCCTCAACTGCGACTATCATAAATATGAGTCGGTTGTAAACTATCTGAATTTTGATCAAGTGATCACAGAAGGTTGCTACAATGGCCGTAAGTGTGAAAAATGTTGATAAGTCACTTTTTTCACTGCTGTTGTAACTTCGAACGGTCATAAAACGAATGGTTGTAAGTCTAGGAATACCTTTTTTATTTTCCCATTACCAAAATAGCACATTTCTAAGGAAAGAACCATCCAAACATATCAAAGGCCTGGAGACTAAAACATATGAAGAACGCCTGCAGGATTTGGTTTTGGATAATCTAAAGAAAAGAAGGACCAGGGGTGACATTATAGCCGTCTTCCAGTATTTGAGGGGCTAGCCCAAAGAGGAGGGCGTCAACCCATTCCCCAAAGCCCCTGAAGGCAGGACAAGAAGCAACGGATGGAAACTCATCAAGCTAGAACTAAGGAGAAATTTCCTATCAGTAAGAACAATTAAGCAGAAGTTGTGGGTGCTCCATCACTGGAAGTTTTTAAGAAGAGACAAAACAGCCACTCATGTGAAATAATATATGTTCTTTTGCTTGAGCAGGGGGCTAGACTAGAAGACCTCCAAGTTCCCTTCCAGCACATTCATTCTATTCTATTCTATTCTATTCTATTCTATTCTAAGGAGGAACTTCCTAACAGTGAGGACAATTAACCAGTGGAACAGTTTGTCTTCAGAAATTGTGGGCGCTCCATCACTGGAGATTTTTAATTTCCATTTACCACTATTTAAGGTCTTTGCACTTATAATTATTGCAGCATTCCCACGGTCAGGTGAGCCTCAAATTACAACCAGTCTTTTAGCTCACATTCGAAGTTATAGCAGAACTGGAAGAAGGTACTCAGGGCCAGTCCTCATATTTACAATGGTTGCAACATCCCCATGGCCACGTGATCAAAATTTGGATACTTGGCCACTGGCATGTACTTATGACAGTTGCAGCATCCCAGTGTATACTAGGGGTGGGCTTCCAAGCCAGCTTCCAACAGGCAAAGTAAAGAGGGGGCGGGAAGCTGAATTTGCTAATGACATGTTTTACTTAACAAATCAGTGATTCACTTAACCATGACAAAAAAAAATCAAACCACTGTTCAATTACATTACGCATGTTGTGAAAATTACACACAATCTAGTGGATTGTTTGGACATAGTTGGTGGCTGCCGTGCAGGCCTGGGTCTGCTACAGGCAGTCCCTGTCTTACAACAATTGGTTTAGTGACCGTTTGAAGTTACAATGCACTGAAGTGACTTATGACCATTTTTCACACTGACAATCGTTGCAACATCTCCACTCCCTTCTACCATTGAAGATGTTCCCAAATTGGGTCATGAAATGTCTACGAGAAAACTTCCAAGCTCAGAGAGCACCCAAGGACCCAACCCCTCCTCCTCCTCCCTACGAACACTCAAGATGTTTCCTTATTGGGTCATGAAATGTCTGCGGGCAAACTTCCAAGTTCAGAGAGAACCAAGGACCAAACACTCCTCCACCTCTTGTTCCTCCTCCTCTTCTTCTTCTTCCTTCGTCTCCTCCTCCTCCTCCTTGAAACTTCCTCCTCTCTTCTAGCACTGAAGATGTCCTCTAGTTGGGTCATAAAATGTCTGCGAGAAAACCTCCAAGCTCAGAGAACACCAAGGACCCCATAGTTCTCCTCCTCCTCCTCCTCCTCCTCCTCCTCCTCCACCTCTTGTTCCTCCTCCTCTTCTTCTTCTTCCTTCGTCTCCTCCTCCTCCTCCTTGAAACTTCCTCCTCTCTTCTAGCACTGAAGATGTCCTCTAGTTGGGTCATAAAATGTCTGCGAGAAAACCTCCAAGCTCAGAGAACACCAAGGACCCCATAGTTCTCCTCCTCCTCCTCCTCCTCCTCCAAATTCAGAGAGCATTAAGGACCTGCTAGTTCAATCCTGAACAACAAATATTTTATCATATCAGTGTTCAGTCACCTGGTCTCTGGGATTCAATTTATGCTATCTGTTTAGCAGTTAGTTGACCATTGCCTGGGATCAGTGCACCAGTGGAGATGGTGGTATTTAACCATATAGGTGTTCCCTGGAACATTATTTTTAAGGTTTGTTGGGCCTTCAAATAAGTGTTCCACCATAGCAACACAAGCACCTTCCTTTCATTGGTGTACAGTATTGTGACACCATGAGCACAAACACAAAGGTGCAGAACATGCACAATGAGTGTGCAACTCTGCATTTGTGTTGCTTTTTTCTCAAAAGTGTGTGATCCCCTAGATGTCTCTGCACAAATGCTACCTACGCATACTTGGGAAGATTCCATGGGTTTCTCTGGACTCCATAGCCAGTCTAGGTTACATTAATAGAGGGATATAATCAAGATCATGTGAAGTATTCATGCCGCTTTATAATGCCTTGGTAAGACCACACGTAGAATACTACGTCTGGTTTTGGTCACCACGATATAAAAAAAGATGTTGTGACTCTGCAAAGAATGCAGAGAAGAGCAACAAAGATAATTTGGGGATTGAAGGATAAAACATTTACATAACGGTTGCAGGAATTTGGTATATCTAGTTTAATAACAAGAAGGACTAGCGGGTGACACGATAGCAGTGCTCCAATATTGGAGGGCCTGCCTCAAAGAAGAGGGGGTTAACCTGTTTTCCAAAGCCCCTGAGGGAAGGACAAGAAGCAATGGATGGAAACTCATCAAGGAGAGAAGCAACCTAGAACTAGGGAGAATTTTCCTAACATAGAGAACAATTAACCAGTGGAACAGCTTGCCTCCAGAAGTTCTGGATGTACCAACACTGGGGGCTTTAAAGAATTTGTCTGGAATAATATAGAGTCTCCTACTTAAGCAGGGGGCTGGACTAGAAGACCTCCAAGGTCTCTTCCAGTTCCGTTATTCTGTAATTCTATGCCCTGAGGTCATCTGTGTTTATCTGTTGTGCATGATTCCAAAAATACATATTTGAGGAACTTTTGGTCTTCGTGAGTCCTTTCTTTTTTCCAATCTGGACACTCTCTGAATGCAACTGGGAGTACACTACTCGGTTGTAATTAATTGTGCAGGAAAAGATTTAGATAGCTCTATTCTAGAATCTGCCAGAATATAACTACATGTAGTCCTCGACTTACAACCATTTGTTTAGTGACCGTCCAAAAATTACAACGGCACTGAAAAAAGGACTTATGACTGTTTTGCACACAACTGTTGCAGCATCCACAGAGTTAAGGGATCAAAATTTGGACATTTTAGCAACTGGCCCATATTTATGATGCTTGCGGTTACATGATACCCATTTGCAAACCTCTCACAAGAGAAGTCAATGGGAAGCAACAGCAGTGTTTCTAACTTGACCCACTGCGTGATTGACTTAACAATGGGGGCCAGAAAGTTCATGTAAAGGGGCACAAATCACTTAACAACTGTCTTATTTAGCAACAGAAATTTTGAGCTCAACTGTGGTCATAGATTGAGGACTAACTGTACCCCAGGTGTGGATATGTGGAAGAAGCATTTTGACGCGGGACAATGGGCGCACAGCAGGCGGACATTTTAACTTGAAATCAAAACCCCATCAAATCAGTGATGACCATGGATTCAACATTTTATTTCATGTCTTGCATGGCTCAAATAAAGATGAAGACTATTTGGAGAGAAGGACCCGGTTTCCCCTTTCTCTCTACCACAGCAATACAGTATTTGTTGGCTAACCATACAATAAGGCATCGATCACAAGAGAACCATTTATTGGATCTGTGTTGTCCAAGCATAGCTAACGAGCCCAGAGCTACAAGATGATTTCTCGCAACCTGAAAGAGAATAAACAAATGTCCTCGAGACTGATTCCAGGTGAGAGAGTCCTACTTGACTCACAGTCTGTGTCTGTGCCTGTGTGTGTATGTGTGTGTCTTTTGTCCAACATGCTGTACGAGCACAATTGTCTCCTCAAAGTGTGGTGGAAACATCACTTCCAGTAATGATATGAGACACTGTTATCATCCAGTTTGGGAGACAACACACATGGCCCATCTACAGAGTAAAGGGTCTCTTCAGATCCTTTTAGTTCCCTCAAGAAGTTACGGGAGATCTTTGATAAACCATCACCTGTGGACCGTTTTCAATCCTATACAAAGTTAAAGTCCTGGTTGACGCTTGGTGCTGTAACAGGAGGATCCTCGCGTAGAATCGTCTTCCGAGTTCAGAATTCACCTATAGATCCGGTGACTTGTGGTTTCAAAGAAGGAAGGGGTGACACCCCCAGAAGACAACTACAGAGCACCCCGACCCAATTCTATGTCTAGTTAAAGAAATCACCATCTCTTCTCTGTAGAACGATAGTGAGAGTGAACGACCCATTTGTTCGTTTCTCTCGTTGATGGCATTGCAAAGTTAACTTCCAGGTATGACGACCCAGAAGACATTAGAACTATCCTAAGTCCACCCATTTTAACTTTTCGTTCCCTCTCTCTCTCTCTCTCTCTCTGTTCGTCTTCATTCACTCTCAAGAAGTCGTGTTTTTTCCCCAACTAAAAAAAAAGAAAAGAAAAGTTCCTTCTGGTTCATCTCTGACGATGGAGCAGGTTATTCCTTTTTACTTGCACGTGTGAACATCGTAGATCCTTATACATTCCTGGCAGCTGACATAGCAGCACCAGTGGAAGATACAATGGCACTTCTCCTTCCTCTTCTCAGTCCTCGTGTTGTGTCCGCGGCCGCAACACAGCAGGTCACAGCCATCGATGCCGTGCGAGGTGATGTTGCATACTCGGTCGCGGGTGCCGAATGAGCCGGTTTCAGGGTTGGGCTCGCAAAAATTGGGGGAGTTTTCGTAGTAGACCAGGTCTCTCTCCGTGGGCGCTTTGAAGAAATTATATTTGGGGCGCAGGGTTTCGACCCAGCCGCGGGATTCTCTGTGTTTCTCCACCACCATCTCAGAAGCACTGTCGTACTTATCTTTAAGGTAGTCGCCGATGACCCGGAAGTCTGGTTGAGACCACCAGCAGGTTTTGACCTCACAGCTGCCAGACAGGCCGTGGCACTTGCATTTGAGATGCATGTGGTCTATGATGGACTGAAAAAGAGAGAAAGAGAGAAAGAAAGAGAGAGAAGAAAGGAAGGAAGGTGAGAGGGAGAGAAGAAGGAAAGAAGGAAGGAAGGAAAGAAAAATAAGGAAGGAAGGAAAGAAAAAAGGGAGGGAGGAAGAAAGAAAGAAAAAAAGAATGAAGGAAAGAAAGAGAGAAACAAGAAAGAGGGGGACAAAGAAGCAGAAGATTAATTGACCATAATATTTGTACGGGAAGTCCTCAACTTACAAGCATTTGTTTAGTGACCGTTGGAAGTTGCCACAGCCCTGAAAAAAAAGTGATTTAGGACCCTTGCAGAATCCCTTAAGGTCACGTGATCAAAATTCAGGCGCTTGGCAACTGACTCATACTTATGATGGTCACAGTGCCCCAGGGTCATCGATTGCCTTGCTTAGCAACTGAAATTCAGGTCCCGATTGTGATCGTAAGTCGAGGACTACCTGTACTGGAAGTGGAATAGATGGTTTGTGTGTCCCTGCCACGATGCGCGGACATGTCTGTATATCAATCTCAAATCCGAAGGAAAGGTTTGATGCAGGCCCCGTTAAGGGAATGCAAACAAGAGGACCATAATCCTTACCGTCCGTCCTGCTTCATTGTTGTGCCTGTTCATGGCCGACCGAGCGTCCGGCCGGTTCTCTCGTGCGTCCGCAAATTCCCGCGACACCATGCTGCCGAACTCCACATCCTCGCTGCAGCCACCCCATTTCCACCCCTCTCCAGGGGGACCTTTGTGCCGGCTGTCACAGCCACAGATCGTGGAGGATCCTTCCGCGCAGGATCGGGTGACGGCAAAAGCCACTCCGGCCGACGCGATGGCATGGACGAAGGCCGATTCCCGGGTGGCTGTGGAAAAAAGGAAACAGCTCCACTGAGATTGGGGGTGTGTGGGGGAAACCATTGCAATCAACCATCTCTTCAACCTGCTGACTGAAAGAATACTGCCTGTCCTCGACATACGACCACAATTGAGGCCAAAATTTATGTTGCCAAGTGAGACATTGAGTTTTGCCTCATTTCACTGCCTTTCTTCCTATGGTTGTTAAGTGACTCGCAGCAGTTGTTAAGCTAGCAACACAGTTGTTAAATGAAGCTGGCTTCTCCGCTGACTTCACTTGTCAGAAGATCGCAAAAGGTGACCAGTATATCGCAATTATCATAAATGTGAGTCAACAGCCAAATATCTAAATTTTGATCACGTTACCATGGGGATGCTACAACGGCTGTAAGTGTTAGAAATGGCCATAATTCACTTTTTTTCAGAGGCCTTGTAACTTTAAACTGTCATTAAATGAACTGTTGTAAGTTGAGGACTACCTGTAACAGAATAACAGGTTGGAAGAGACCCTGGAGGTCTTTGCAGGAAACCTTATACCAGGGGTGTCAAACTCAATTTCATTGAGGGCTGCATCAGGGTTGTGTTTGACCTCGGGGCCTGGGGGGGGGCATGCCCAGGGTGAGTGCCCTGGGTGGGCATGCCCAGCTTGACGTCACTCGTTCAGACTTCGTTTTTGGCTGCGATGACTTTCTGCAGCCTGCTGCCAATGAAAATGGAGCTTAGGAAGGCTTCCCCAGACTCCATTTTCACTGGAAGAGGGCTTCAGGAGGCCATCACAACCGAAAATGGAGCCCAGGTGGGCCAAGGCCAGCCCGCCAAGACTCCATTTTTGCTGGCAGAGGCACCGTGGGCCGGTCCTTCACTGTTTCCAGGGCATCTAGCCGGCCCTGGTCCCCGGTCCTTGAGTTGGACATCCCTGACCTATACTATTTCAGTGGTCTAATCTCTTTTTAAAGACTGCCAGTGTTGAAGTCCAGAGATGTGGAACAAGTGATTATTGCCCCTTCCGGCTGGGATTATAGGTAATCCTCAATTTATAACCATTCACTTAGTGACCGTTTGAAGTTACAACTGCAGTAAAAAAAAGGAACTGATGACCATTTTCACACTTGCAACTGTTGCAGCATCCCCAGGGTCACGTGATGAAAATTAAGAGGCTTGGAAACTGACTTGTATTTATGACGGTCGCAGCATCCCAGGGTCACGTGATCCCCTTTGGCGACCTTCTGACAAGCAAAGTCAGTGGGGAAGTAAGATTCACTTAACAACCCGGGTTACTAATTTATCAACCGCAGTAATTCACTTAACAACAGTGGCAAGGAAGATCGTAAAATGGGGCAAAACTCACTTAACAAGTATCTCACTTAGCAATTTGAAATGTTGGGCAGAATTGTGGTCGTAAGTCAAGGACTGCCTGTAAAGCAAAGCAAACCAGTGCAGAGCACAAAGGAAAGGAAAATAGAGTAAAATATAATCAAATAAAGTAAAATAAAATAAATACAATAAGAAAATAAAAAATACAATGAAATAAATAAAAAATAAAATAATGAATGAAAAATAAAATAAAATGTAATCTCATATAACATCATGTAATATAACATATATTGTATAGCATTATATCATATAGCATAATATAGCATAATATCAGATAGTATAATATTATATTATATTACATATAAAATAAAATAGTTGTGCACTGATCCAAACAGATAGCAAATGGAAATTTCCCTCTTGACCTGGAAGGGTTATCAGCCACACTCTAAATGCCATTTTATGATATCTTTAAATTCACACCTGCCCTCTGGCTGTTTCCCTCAGACTTGTACAAAGATTAACCAAAATTCCAATATGCTACTTTAATAGGCCATTCTAAATTTTTACATTAAAGATCGCAGCTTTTTCAAAATCACGAAGCTTCCCGAAATTAGGATTTTAATTTTAACTGTACCATCTCAGACACATATACAAAGAGACATTTCACACCCGTACTATTTGCTTAACCGTAATGTGAGTAGCTACTTTTACCTTAGTGAATGTAACCCACTTATTGTGGTTTAAGGCCGAGCCAGACCACATCCACTTGTTTGACCAAGTGTATATGTTTTTTTAAAACATCTGATTTCGTATTAAACAAATCAGGTCATTCTCTTGAATAGTATTCAAACATTGCTTTAATCTGGTGTTTCCCTGCAATCTGAAGGTGTGTGGATTTCAACTCCTAGAATTCCCCAGCCAGAATAACGGATAGAAAGAGAGGAGAGGAGAGAAAAGAGAAGACAAGAGAAAGAGAAAGGAAGGGGAAGGAAGGAGAGAGAATGACAGGAGGGAGGGAGGGAGAGAGGAAAGGAGAAAAAGAAAAGGAAAAAGAAAAGGAGGGGGAAGGGGGAGGGGAGGACAAGGAAGGGGGGAAGGAGGGAAGGAGGAAGATAAAGGAGGAGGAAGGAAGGGAAGGAGGTAGAAAGAAGGGAGGGAGAGAGGAGAGGAAAGGAAAGGAAAAGATTACTCCTTTCTAAAGTTTTCTCAAAAGCAACATTCTCAGTCCTGGCAGGTTAAAGATGTGTGGACTCCCAGAATTCCCCAGGCAGCATGCATCACACTGTTGCATCACACAATTCCTCACACTGGCTGGGCAATTCTGGGAATTGAAATCCACCCACTTTCAAGGTGCCAAGGTGGAGATACACTGTTCCAGCGTGCCATACCAATAGAAAATCCAAAATAGTTAGGGCTCTATTTCTTAAGAGGCTTCTGGGGGGCCCTATCAAAATATCTTTGAAAGGATCCCCCCTTTCTTGCAGCTTTGAACAGGGACAGAGAAAGACGAGACAAAGCCCCTGGGGTCTCCGAAAGACCTTCTAGTTTCTCACCCACCCCTGCCCGGATGCTTCGGAACAGACCTGACCCTTCTGAGCTCCAGTGAGGTGCCTCAGGCTTTGCAGAAGAGCGAAAGAGGATGAGAGGAACGCAGTTGTAATGGAAGTGAAGGGTTATTAAGATGCCATATAAAAATGTAAGCCCTTTGACGGAGATAAGAGCTGAGGGGGCTGGGGGCATATTTGTTAGCCGGCCTGGGTGGTTCGCCAGAGGTGTAGCCATGACAAGAAGCAGGTCATGACTTGAGATGTTCGTGGTAGGCCTTCTGAAAGGGCTGGGGGTGGGCCGGGAATGGGCAGAAGGGGGTGGAAGGCAAAGCTTTTGAAACAAGGGTATGCAAAGCCTCCACAATTTGACAGACTTCTCTCTCTGCGCATCAGAGCCACTCTAGAGGAACCTTGTAGAGCAGTTGGACATATCTAAGAAAGGTGGGAGGAAAGAGAAGAAGAGGAGGACCAGCAGAAGATGGATGGACTCAGTTATGGTGGCAATGGAGGCATCGGTAGAAGAGTTGAAGGACTAGATTGGACACAGGCCCTTATCAAGAAGTTCTATTTGAGTAGCTGCTCAAAATCAACACTCTTGAAGGCACATTATCCATCCAACATTCAGTTGGTGCAAAGAACCAGCTTTCTGGAGAAGACCTTAATTATTTTGGTAAAAGTAGAAGGAAAGAGAAGAAAACAATGATGAAAAGGTGGTTAGACTCAGTTTATCCTGGTGATAGGGCCACCTTTGGAAGACTTAAAGGATGAAGGCAGATTTTCTGGAGAAGATAATCTGTGTGGTCATTAAAAGTCAGTAGTGATTCATAGTGCACCGTCAATCAATCAAGGCAAGAAATCAGCTCTCTTGAGAAGTCCATAGTGCAAGGAAAGATGGAAAAGGAGAAAAGAAAGACCAGCAGAAAATGGATGGACTCACTTATAGTAGTGATGGAGGCACTGTCAGAAGATCTGAAAAACCACGATGAGGATTGACCTTTCAAGAGAAGACAGATCTATGTAGTCACTAAGAGTCAAAGTGACTTCATCAATTAATCAAACAATCAGCTCCTTGGACAGACCTTCCAGGATATCATTAAGACTCAGCACTGATGGTATGCCATCAATCAACCAATGGGAACAGTGAGCTCTCTTGAGAAGTCCATAATGCAAGTAAAGGTGAAAAGAAAAAGAAGACAGCCAGCAGCAAGATGAACAGACTCAATAACAGTGATTATGGGGAGCCACCAATGAAAGAAGACCTGGAGGGCAGGTGGACAGACTTTCCAGGAAAAGATAGATCTATCTGGTCGCTAAGACTCAGTAGTGACTTGGTATACATCATCTATAAATTAATGCAAACAATCAGCAAAGGCAGATGGAAAAGAAGAGTAGAAGAGGACAACCAGGAATAAATGCGATGGACTGAGTTACAGTGAGGATGGAAGCAGCGTTGGGAAACTTGAAGGACAAGGTTATGGAAAGATCTTCCTGGAGAAGATCTATCTGGACACAAAATTGACACCAAATTGATAGCAAATAACAAATCAGTCAATCAATGCAAAGACTCAGCTTCCTTGAGAAGTCAACAATGTTGGGAAAGAAGGAAGGAAAGAGAAGAAGACGGTGACCAGGAGAAGGTGAATCAAATCAATTATGATTGCAATGGATGCATCGATGGAAGACCTGCAGGACCAGTTTAAGGGACAAATCATCCTGGAGAAATTATGTCTACATGATCACTAGTGTTGAAAATGACTTGATAGCATACCATCCATTCATTCATCCCTACATCATCCCATCTGTCACCCCACCCTATCCATCCATCCATCCATCATCCAATCCATCCACCATCCCATCTTCATCCCATCTATTCATTGTCCCATCTGTCATCTCATCCATCCATCATCCCATCTATCTAACATCTTATTCTCACCCATCATCCCATGCATCCATCCATCCTATCCTCATCTCATCCATGCATCATCCCATCCATCATCTCACCCATCCATACTTCCCTCCCTCCATTTATCCATCATCCCATCTATTCATCCATCCATTATCCCATCCATAATCTCATCCATCCATCCATCCATCCATCCATCCATCCATCCATCCATCCATTCAAGGGGCTGGTGAAAGTCTTGTTCTTTGAAGGGTGACCTTGGAGATAGAAGCCCTTAAGAAAGCCAGCAGTTCTCCTTGGATGAGAAAGGTCTGTAGTATTCAGTTTGAAGAGTATCTACAGCACAGAATGAAACCTTCTTGACCAACAACCTTTTGGGACATTTGCTAGGCTGTCAAAGCTGTAGCATTGTGTCCTTCAAAGCTGGCAACCATAAGATGGATGGACTTCAACTTCATGCTGACTGGGAAATTCTGGGAGTTAAAGTTCACCCATCACGAAGAGAATGATTGAAACAATGATTTAGGCTCTCACCTCCTGCTTAAGGGCACCACAGGATTATCTATTAAACTTGCAAATTTAAACCTTGTTTTAAATTTCTTTTAATTGTTCTTCTAACCATCCTTTTACATGGTTTTATTGTGTAGTGGGTAATCAGAGTCACTTAGATAAGATGGTCGATATTGAAATTTGATCAATAAATAACATAAATAAAACAGATCCTTTAAGATTGATAATAATAAAGGTATTTCTCTTCACTTCGACAGGTAGTCCTCGACTTACAGCAGTTCATTTAGTGAAAGTTACAACTTTCAATTCAAAGTTTTTCGCACTTACAACCGTTGCAATATCCCTGTGGCCACCTGATCAAAATTCAGATACTTAGCTGCTGCTTCATATTTATGATGGTCGCAGCGTCTCCTGGAGTCATTTGTGATGTGATCCCTTTTTTAGACCTTCTGACCAGCAAAGTCAACAGGGAATCTGGATTCACTTCACAAATGTTTTAGTACGGTGCCAATTGCATTGATTCACTTAACAACTGTGACAAGAAAAGTCGTAAAATGGGGCAAACTCACTTCACAAATGTTTTACCCTAGCAACAAAAATGTTGCGGTCCATTGTGGCCATAACTTGAGAACTACCCTGTATCGTGTGTAAAGTGCCAAGAGCCACTTAAGATGGATGATATAAAAATTTGATGAATAAATAAAATAAATAAAACAGAACTTTTAAGGTTGATAACAATAGTGTTTCCCTTCACTTCTACAGATAGTCCTCGACTTACTACAGTTCATTTAGTGACCAAAGTTATCATGGCACTGACAAAAGTGGCTTATGAACATTGTTCTGTTATTTATTTTTATTTTATTCATTTTTATTGATTCACGGGTAGTCCTTGACTTACAACAGTTCGCTTAGAGACGATTCAAAGTTATAATAGCAATATCATGATCACGTGGTCAGATTTCAGACACTTGGCAACTGGCTCATATTTATGATGGTCACAGTGCCCCTGGGTCATGTGATCCCCTTTGGCGACCTTCTGACAAGCCAAGCCAAGGGTGGAGACAGATTCGTTTAATGGCCACATGACTAACTTAACAACTGCAGGGATTCACTTAACCACTGTGGCAAGAAAGGTCGTAAAATGGAACAAAGCTCACTCAGCAACTGTTTTGCTTAGTGACAGAAATTTGGGGCTGAATTGTGGTCACAGGTCAAGGACTATCTGTCCTGAGTTACAGTTGTTTTTTTAAAAAAATACTTCCATTTGTATTTATTTCACTTTATGGCTCTAGGGCTTCCCTCCAAAACAGGAATTAAAATGCAAAATAAGTTTGCATATCACACTAAAATTATTTGTTGCCTAAACTGACATCACCTTAGAAACATGTCGGTTAATCTTCTAGCAGTTATGTTGCATACCTGCCAAGCATGGTTAGTACTCAGTCCAGTCTGCTTGGTTAACAGAGGGCTCCCTGCATTATATGAACCTCCAAACAGATTAATTCAGGAAGCAGGCAATTAAGGAGAAACAGCAAATGCTTGCTTAATCCTAGCCAACTCCGGAAGGCGGTCAGACAGGTTTTGGTAGAGTACCAAAGCAATCTTCCTAACCTCAGGCCCTGAGTAAGGTGGGTCTTCAACTCTCATAATCCCCAGCCAATACAGTAGGGCTTATATTCACACAATATTCACCAATGTCCGAAACAGATGGTCCTCAACTTACGACCAAAATGTATGTCGCTAAGCAAGACAGCTGTTTAAGTAGGTTTTGCCCCATTTTACGATATTTCTTGTCACAGTTGCTAAGTGAATTGTGTATCTGCAATTGTGTATCTGTGAGTATCCTACACCAATTTAATTCCAAAAAGGCTAGGGAATTCCTGAAAGTTTGACATTCAAACACCTCAGCCATCCATGGACACATTGAGATAAGCCACCTTTACACAGCATTCAAAAGAGACAAAAGTGACTAAGGAAAGGAAAAAAAGATCCAAATACATCCTCTCCAGATAGGCAGGGATTAAGACCAGACAAACATGTCATCAGAAAACAGAATCCTCAAGGTACTACCAAGAACACCGCACCCTGGCCACAGGGCAAGTTACTGTATATAAATCGGGAGCAGGTTCCACTCCCTTGTAGCACGGATGGTGTTACCTAGTTGGGTAATGAAAGGTCTGCAATCAAACACCAAGACCCCACAGTTCTCCTCCTCCTCCCTTCTAGCACTGATGATGTTCCCTAGTTGGGTCACGAAACCTCTGCAAGTAGACCGCCAAATTCAGAGCGCACTAAGGACCCCCTCCAACCCTAGCCCTACATATAATAAAAATTGCCCCCAAAAAACCAACCACCAGGTATCATGCAGAACCACAACTCAGATCCATCTCAGCCTGCAGAAATTGAGGTCTCCTCTCAATGCATTTCGATAGTACCTATGTAGGCAGGCATTTGCTCTAGGCATACAAAAAGAAAAAAGCGAAAAGCAATTCCGAATCAATATTTGCTTTCCAATGTGCACAATATTTTTGCCAAAAGCAAGGATCCAAAAATTGCGGTTTTATTCCTCCCAGCTTGTTTAATTCCCTTCCAGCCTTCAGGTTCGGCTTCCCACGCATCTATGGTGTTCTCCATAAATTACAGGTAGGTTAAAAAAACTTCCAAGTCTATATTTTTTTTTTCCTTCTGGGATAATCTCCACCTCAACCTGGTGCTTTGCCAAAGTTTAATAGTTTTGATTGCTGCACTATATGTTCCTGAGGAATCATAAGAGATTATTATTTTATTTTTTATTTTTTTTGTTTGAAAAAAAAAACCAAACAATCTCTCTCCCTTTGCCCCGGGAAACCTAGGTGTCTAGGGAAGGAAATTTTTCCATGTATCTTCATGATTTCATCGCGATGGGATCTGTAGAAACAGATTGTTCGCTTCAAGCATTTGTATAATTAAAAAAAATCCTTAGCAATAAAGGGAAACAGAGCAAAAAAATCAAAATGATGGCGGCCCATATATATATAAAGATATAGATATATATTTGTTTTCTTGATCTCTATCTATCTATCTATCTATCTATCTATCTATCTATCTATCTTTATTAAAAGTCGGAACCAAACATTAAGATATAAGCTGAAATAAAAGGGCAAAGGAAAGAAGTCAAAAGTGTTCCAAAATGCATTCAACAAATGGATAATAAAAGATGCAAATGTTATTCTTTTAATTTTCATCTCATACTTAAAACATTCTCCAAGGAAAATAAGCTCATATTGAAAAAGCTGCAATATAGGTAGTCCTCAGCCTACAACCACAATTGAGCCTCAAATTTCCATTGCTAAGCGAGACACTTGTCGAGTGAATTGTGCCCTATTTAATGACCTTTCTGGCCACTGTTAAGTAAATCCCTGCCATTGTTAATTTAACACAGTTGTTAAGCGAATCCGGCTTCCCCATTGATTTTGCTGGTCAGAAGGTCACAAAAGGGGGATCACACGTCCCCAGGACCCTGCAACCGTCATAAATATGAATCTGTTGCCAAGCATCTGAATTTTGATCAACTGTGAAAACGGTGATAAGTCACTTTTTCAGGACTCCCTCTACAGTGTAGCTGATATCAACTTACAATCACAATTGAGCTGAAAATTTTGTTGTTAAGTGAGACAACTGTTAAGTGAGTTTTGCCCCATTTTGCACTCGACTTACGATTGCAATTGGGATCAGAATATCAAGGCAACTTGCTTTTACGACCCTTATTGCCACAATTCTCATACAAATCTCTGCAGTTATTAAGTGAGTCACATGGTTGTTAAATGAATCCATCTTCCTCCATTGACATTATTCATCAGAAGCCAGCTGGGAAGGTTGCAAAAGAGGATCACGTGACCTCAGGACACTGCAACTGTCATAAATACGTGCCAGTTGCCAAGCACCTGAATTCTAATCACGTGAACATGGATATGTTTCAATGGTCATAAGTGCGAGGCGTGGTCCCAAGTCCTCTTTTTTTTCTGTGCCACTGTAACTTTGAACAGTTGCTGAACAAAGGGTTGTAAGTCAAGGATGGCTGTAGCTTCTAACAGGCATCCAAAAATTCTATTTTGTGTTTGAGCTTTGTTGAAACTGCTTGATAAGACCTTGTCATATTTGAATGGGTGCATGAAATTATCCTCAGGGTGTCTGATGCTCGTTTCAGATAAATAACCCATTTAATGATTTCAGGAAAGTTATTAAAACCGAGGTCCCTGCCAAGAAATGGTGTATCTGCTTCACGGTAGGTGGAACATATGTTACTTAGGCAACATGGCAAGTTTGTAAGAACATGGCAAATTGCGCACCTTCAGATCAAAATTTGATTTCCCAAAGATCAGATTTGGGGAACTTCCAAAATTAACTCCAGAAGACAATTCGTCTTTTATTCCTGTTGTTTTGACATGGACACACAAACAGGCTCCGATCATGGAGCATGTATCATATCACAGCAGGTTTCTGCTTAATCAATCAATTAATTTGATTTTGATTTTCTTTAAGGCCAGGATTAGGGTTCACTCACAGTGACTGAGGGTAGCTTATAAGAACAAAAGACTCCGGGAGAAAAGTCAATATACAGATATCTGCAATGACAACAATCGAACCAGTCTCTTGTGGGTGTCCTCAGTGCATTTCATGACCCAACTAGGAAACATCATCATGCTAGAAAGGAGAGGGGTTTGCAGGGAGGAGGAGGAGGTCTGTGGGGCCCTTAGGGCTCTCTGAACTGGATGGTTTTCTTGCAGATGTCTCATTACTCAACTAGGGAACATTATCAAGGCTACAAGGGAAGAGGGTTTGGGAGGAGGAGGAAGAGGAACCAACCTTGTCTTTGCAGGCATGCCATTCCACAGGGAGGGGGCCATTGCAGAGAAGGCCCTTCTTCTAGATAACACTGGATGGACCTCCTTAAATGAGATTCATAGCATACCTCCCTCCCCTCTGGCGGGTCAGATAGGGGAAAAAAGTGACACGAGCAGTTTTCAGACTTAACCGTTCCAGCATCCCCATGGTCATGTGATCGAAATTCAGGTGCTTGGCAACAGATTCATATTACGACGGTTGCAATATCCCTGGGTCACGTCACCTGACAAAGTCAATGGGGAAGCCAGATTCACTTAACAAGTGCGTTACCAACAACCATAGTGATCCACTTAACAACCAGGGCAAGAAAGATGGAGCAAAACTCACAACTGTTTTGCTTAGCAACTGAAAGTTTGGTCTCGATTGGTGTCGTAAGCCAAGGATCCTGGTTTTCAGTATATTTAAGCCCAGGCTTGTGGCAAAGTGGAGCACTGGGTGTGTTTTGCACGGGGTCCTCTCCCTGCCCCACCATAGGTGATGACCTACAACCCTTCCATCAAAAATGTTCAGCCTTTTAGGATGTGTTCACAAGACCTCGCTTTTCACCCACATCTTGTTTCGTCTTGCTGGGGAGGCTACAACATCAGTATATCATTAACTCAGGCCAAGAAAAAGGGGCCGTCGAGGGGGACCTTCGCCCCACCACCCTGCTGGGGTCTGCTCGGAGCACAATATCCCAGCGACGAGCAGATTAAGGCCCCGGGTATCAAGCAGAATGTGTTTTCCTCCCCACAATTCACACGCCCTTGCAATTGTTCGATGCCACCATTGGAATGGAGAATTTCCCATTTGCCGGCGAGCGACGCATAGTTTTACGTTGCTATGACTTACTTCAGGGTCTTGCTAATCAGGGACCAAAGCCATCTTCATATAAAATATCTCCGGGCCATTGTGAGCTTAACACACCGTGACGTTCTCGTCACAAAATAGGGATAAAGTCACCCCAGCAGGTATCCGGGGCCAACTTTGCAAGCCCTCCCGGCTCGGTCATCCGACGGAGTCAAGCCGAGATGGATGAAATCTTGAATTTTAGGCTCAGGTAAGCTGAGTGGAGATGTTTTTCTTAGCCAGATTTAAAACAAGGATGTTTTCCACAGAAAGAGAGGGACCAAAAACTTTTGGATTGGGGTTTTGTTGTTTGCTGTTTTAGTTCAAAAAAAGACACTCACTTTCCTATTTTCTAGAATAATTGGATCAGGTGAGGCCAGGTTTTCTCAAGTTTAGCAACTTTAAGATGCAGGGACTCCAATTCCCAGAATCCTCCATCCAGCATGCTTTAAGATGGGTTGACTTCAACTCACAGAATTCCCCAGCCAAGCTGTAAAATGCATGTTTGATTCATGCTGTAAGATGCATGTTTTCAACTTACGACCACCACGGAACCCCAGATTTCCACTGCTAAGCTGTTAAATGAGTTTGGCCCCATTTTACCACCTTCTTTGCCACAGTTATTAGAATCCCTGCAATTGTTAAGTTAGTAACCCAATTATTAAATAAATCTGGCTTCCCCATCAACTTTGCTTATCAGAAGGTCGCAAAACAGGAACATGTGACCCCTGGACACTACGATCATCATAAATATGAGTCAGTTGCCAAGCGTCCGAATTCTGATCACATGTCTGTGTCGATGCTACAACGGTCATAAGTGTGAAAAACAGTTATAAGTCACGTTTTTCAGTGCTGCTGTAACTTTGACCAGCCACTAAATAAATGGGGCTCTCTCTCTAAGCTTGACAGTTTTCTTGCAGACATTTCATGACCCAACTAAGTAACGTCATCAGTTCTAGAAGGGAATGAGTTTGGGGAGGGGGAGGAGGAAGATGACTGTGGGGTCCTTGGTCCTCTCTGAGCTTTGTTGTTTTCTTGCAGATGTTTCATGACCCACCTAAGTATCATCATCACTGCTACAAGGGAGGGGGGCTTCTATTTTCTAGCCTTGATGATGTTATCTAGTTGGATCATGAAATGTCTGCAAGAAAACCCCCAAGCTCAGAGAGCATCAAGGGCCCCATCATTTCTAAACCTCTTAACCCTCCTAATTTCCCTCTCCAGGGGTTTCATTCTCCTTTTCTTCATGATGTTTTCACCCGTTCTCAAATTCCTAGCCCCCTAAATCCGGTAGCTTCTTGCTGCGATTTTGAGCATCCTTTGCGGTTTTGATCGATTTCCTAAGTTGTTTTCTCACCTGGGGAGACTTTATCCATGATTGTTCGGTGATGTTATCTCTCCTTTTAATTATCCATTTTCTTGTTCCAGCATCCTCTACCTTTTCTTTTAAAAAACAGAGGGTGTTTCCTATCCAATGTTAATCGACGAATGCCTCCTTACATTGACTCACTGGAACATGATTAATGTCTCTCTCATTTGCCTAACTATTTCTTTGTGCATAAGATGTAGGAATTTAATTAAAGTGCTCTTCATTCCATGTCATTTCTGGGCAAAATTTCAAATATCCAAAGGGTGCATTCAAACGAACAGAAAGATGCCAGAAAAATAGGTTTGAAAAATGTCTTGTTCCTTCCTCTTTCTCATTCTCTCTTGGGTTTTTCCCCACAGCCAAAATCGAAGCCTACAAATTCAATATACAGTAGTCCTCAAATTACCACTTCATTGCAGGTGGTCCTTGCCTTATGACCACAACGAAAGTCAAAATTTCTCTTGCTGAGAGAGATAGTTGTTAAGTAAAGTGTGGCCCCATTTTTGCGAGCTTTCTTGCCACCTTTGTTAAGTGAATCACTTCAATTGTTAAGAAAGTAACTTGGTTGTTAAGTGAATCGGGCTTCCCTGTTGACTTTGCTTGTCAGATTGTCGCAGAAGGGGATCACTTGAACTCTGGACACCGTAGCCATCATAAAGTGACTGAAAAAAGGGACTTACTACCATTTTTCACATTTATGACTGTGGCAGCGTCCCCATGGTCACATGATCAAAATCCAGGTGCATGGCAACTGACTTGTATTAATGACGGTTGCGAGGGTTACATGATCCCCTTTTGCGACCTTCCGACAAGCAAAATCAATGGGGAAGCCAGATTCGCTTAACAACTTAGGTTACTAACTTAACAACTGCACTGATTCGCTTAACAATGGTGGCAAGAAAGGTCGTAAAATGGGACAAAACTGACTTTGCAACTGTTTCAATTAGCCACAGAAATTTTGGGCTACAGTTTTAGTGCCCATTCCTTATGTCAGAAAATGCACATAATGAAAATCACCCTCTCCACACCACTTGGACTTCCGCTCCCATTATCCCGCACCAGCATGTTTGGCTCAGGATTATGGGTCCCGAAGTCCAACTTCTAGAGAAACTCAGGAGAAGCAACTTGACTCATAGCTGGCAATGAGGTCCTTCTACTCAATATATATATATATATATATATATATATATATATATATATATATATATATATATATATATGGATGTTTTAGGAAGTTCAGCTTTGCAAATTCCCCTAGGGAAATCCAATTATTCTTTGCGTTTTGTCTGTCTTTCACACATGCCCAATTTTGCAATTCAGATTTCGACTCGGGGCGGGGGGGGGAAGAAAAGAAGAAGAAATCCCACCGGCGTTCAGTGGGGGGGGGGGGTGGGAGGGGGGAGAAAGCATTTTGGAATATACTGCACATAAAAAAGCATGCCTATAAATGGTCATTGACCAGGAAGCACCAATAGTCCTTAATTTATAACCGTTCAAAGTTACAACAGCACTGAAAAAAGTGACTCATGAGCATTTTCACCGTTGTAGCATCCCTGCGGTCATGTGATCAAAATTCATATCCTTGGCAACTGACTCATATTTATGACAGTTGCAGTCTCCCACGGCCACAGGATCCCCTTTTGTGACCATCCGATGAGCAAAGTCAATGGGGAAGCCGGATTCATTTAACAATTGCGTTGCTTAATTAGCAGCTGCAGTGTTTTGCTTAACCATGGGGGTAGGAAAGGTGGTGAAATGGAGCAAAACACACTTAACAACTTTCTCGCCTAGTAACATGGAAGTTGGGCTCAATTGTGGCCGTAAGTCAAGGATTGACTTACGTATTGCGGTGCTTAGAAAATTGGGGGATGGGCATAGCTATTTTTCCTGACATCCACAAATATCCTGAGTTTATTGCAACTGACAAGAGGAGCTCCTTGACATCAATGAAGTCTTGATTTATGACGAGGGAAATTCCTGAAATTTAAGGATGGCTTGGGTTAAAGACCTGAGGCCATTGGCAAAGTTTTCAAGACATCATCTTGAACTGGGGATTGCCAAGGAAGATTCAACCCACCACAAAATAGAGGTGCTTTTCTGGCAATACCTGGGTGAGGATGCATGTAGTCCTCCACCTATGACAATTTGTTTAGCGACCGCCCGAAGTTACACTGGCATGGAAAAATGACTTAGGACCAGTTCTCACACTTACAACTATTGCAGTATCCACACTGTCTTCTGCCCAAAATTCATGTCTGTATATGTTGCATCTGATAAGGAACAACCAGGAGATTGGAAGTTATAGTTCATCCCTAGGGATAAAAGTTGGCTAGGTGTCTTTGGGCCAATCACCAGGAGACAGTGAGTTCTAGTCCCATCTCAGGCATGGAAGCCAGTTGGCTGACTGAGCCAATCCCTTTCTCTTAGCCCAGCCTACTTCACAGGGTTGTTGGGGGGAAAATAGCAGGAAGGAGAATTAGGTATGTTCACCACCTTGAATTACTTATAAAGTAGTAAAAATATACATAATAGATCTGGTGGGATCATGTTAAAGGGCCTTCTCAGTGCTGGCCCCTTCTCTATGGAAGATGATTGCCCCTGAGGTATGGGCGGGAGGGAGGGAGAAAGGGAAGGAAGGATTAAAGGAAGGGAGTGGAGGGAGGGAGAGTGGGCGGAAGGTGGAATGTGAGGAAGAAAGGTGGAAGGAAGGAAGAAGAGAAGGGAGGGAGAAAAGGAAGAAAGAATTAAAGGAAAAAAGGAAGTGGAGGAAGGGAGAGAGGACGGAAGGTGAGGGAGAAAGGTGGGAGGAAGGAAGGAAAGAGAAAGGGAAACCGGAAGGAAGGAAGGAAAATTACATTCCTCACTTGCAGGCTCCATCCCTACGCGTGGCAGGTCCACCCTCCCCTCCTGCCTCCCTCCCTCCCTTTCCCATTGACAAGCCTCCTCCAGGGTCCTTTACATCTCCCCTCCGACAAAGCTCTTAATCCCCTTGGGCACAACCCTTGACCCTATTAGGGACCATGGTGACCCTAATCCAATCAGATTGATTAACTGGAACCCAGAGCCGGAATGCTGACCCTCTCTCTTTTGGGGTCCAACAATAGCAGGCGGCAGGACCCCCATTTACACCACAATAGCCAGAGAGTCAAAATCCGACTTCTTCATTAGGTTGACTTCGGTCTTCCCCTGATCAGCCATCCTGGAGGTCATTAAGAGAGGCTCCAGATCATCTCTCAGCCCAACGGGGTCCGATGTTTGAGTGCCTTTGGGAGGGCAGTGAAAATTAATGGGTTTCCTTTCCTTTTCAAACTATTTAAATGAGAGGGCTGGCGAAGGCTGAATATCGGGGCGTTTTAGGTACACGGCGGGCGGAGGGGGGAGATCATTGATGTGGAATGCAAAGGGGGAGGAGAATGAGGAAGGGGATAGTTTATTCTGGGTTAATCACCTCCGTGCCCGACTTGGCCTTTGAGAAAAGCAGGAATTTCTAATCAAAGTTAGGATGGGTGGCCTTAAAAGAGCCCCCAAATAATCGGCATTTTAGAAATAGTGTTTGGCTATTCCATGAAAAGAATTTAATTGAATTAAGGAGAACTGCTTGCATGGAGAACAGAATTCATGGAAACATCAGCAGTGCTAGAAGGGAATGGGGTTCATGGGGGGGTGGGAGGAGGAAGAGGAGAGGAAGGATGGATTGTGGGGTCCTTGATGCTCTCTGATCTTGGGGGTTTTCTTGCAGACATTTCATGACCCAACCAGGTAACATTATCAGTGCTAGAAGGAAGTTAGGGTGCCTATCTGTTTATATATTATTTATATTATTGAACTGAATTCTTTCCCTCTTAGAACTAATATAATAAGTATAGTATAGTACAGTACAGTACAGTAATAGTATAGTATAAAAATACAATGTAATGTAATATAAACAGAGCAAACCTCACACTCTCTTCTAGCACTGATGATGTCACCTAATTGGGTCATGAAATGTCTGCAAATTATACCACCAGTTTCAGTATCAAGGACCCTCACAACTCTGAGTTACACAGGCTGGAACATTGGGTTTCAGATGACATTTATTTATTTAATTTTTATCTGTCTTGATGACTTTATAAGTAAATCAAGGTAACAGACATACATAATATTCCCTCCTCTTCTTTGTTTGTACAACTTTGTGAGGGGGGCTCAAGGTCACCCAGATGGCTCTCATATATATATATTTCTCTTTATCATCTATCTATCTATCTAATCTCTCTTTTTATCTATTTCTCTCTCTTTATCTATAGCTGTCTGTCTGTGTCTGTCTCCATCCATCCATTTATCAGTCATCTATCTCCATCTATCTATTATCTACCTACCTACTTACCTACCTATCTAGTTCTATTTCAGTTTTAGGTGTGTGTGTGTGTAAACATTGTGATGAAGAGGCAATTATGTGTTTAAAAATGGAACCATGGCTATTATGTTTTTAATCTGTGCTCCTTTTCTTTCCCCCAGGTTGCTTCGTTCTCTTCCTTTCAGTAAATTAAAAATCCCCCAGCTTGATTAAAAATGATTATACTTTATTTTAAAAGTTAGCCATCCGTAAGGCCTGGAAGACCTGGCATTTCCCTCAGGCCAAAGTGTTTGTTGTTCAGGTGGATTTTGTCAGCTAGAAGCCTCAGAAACATTGCACTATATGTATGCATGTAATTAAATTAGTTATTTCAATTACGAGGGCTTTCTTTTATTTTTAAATTATCCTTTCTTGTGTTTTTAGGCATTGTCAGCCACACAGAGTCACCAGGCTGAGATTGCTTTAGAAATAATATCAATTCTTGACTTATGACCACAATCAAACCCAATGTTTCTATAGCTAAGTGAGACTGTTAGTAAATTTTGGTCCATTTTACAACTTTTCTTGTCACAGTTGTTAAGAGAATCACTGCAGTCATTAAGTGAGTCACATGGTTGTTACGTGAATCTGGTTTCTCCATGCTTGTCAGAAGGTTGCAAAAGGGGATCACATGACCCTGGGATACTGAAATCGTCATAAATATGAGCAAGTTGCCAAGTGTCCGAATTTTGATCCTGTAACCATGGGAATGCTGCATTGATCATTAAGGGTGAAAAACGGTCATAAGCCACTTTTTTCATTGCCATTGCTTGAACATTCACTAAATGAATGGTTGTAAGTCAAGGACTACCTGCATAGAATCACACTTCCTATGAAGATATTTGTGAGGAAGAAGTAAACCCACAAAACTTTTTTTTTCATTCAGATCTTCCTGAGATCCACAATGAAACATCTCCTTATCAACCAGATTCAGCAGATAATGTTCACAATTACACGTATCACATATCACACCAAGCCATAGAAGCCACAACCACACACCAACTCTACAGCAGAGCTTACAAACCACAGCATTAGCATCTCCCCAACCTAAGCTAACATCAAACCACCTTATGGCTAACTTGATGCAATAGCTGTCATTGTGCTTCTGGATATACAACAGGCCAGACTAGATGACCTTTAGGATGTCTTCCAACTCTATAAGATAACAGGAATCCATCAAACCATCTAACAATCAAAGTGGCTGGATTTGCCCGAGCTACAAAGCCACAAACTAACCAGGTTAATGTTAACCACACAGAAGTGTTGCATTTCCTGTGTCGTGCAGCCCCCACTTAATTATAATGCTCAGGATCCAAAAATTTCATTCAACAATCCAACAGGTAGAGTATAGCCCCACTTGTGCAGTTTGCTGGTCCTGCTTCTCACTTAATGGAGCTCAAGGTTGTAAGATGAAGATCAGGATAGATGTTGGTGGCCCTATAACCTAGTTATCTTTCCTTCCTGCCCAAGCCATATTGAGCAAGGAGGTTTATATGACCATGCAACTCACTCCTGGGCAGCTTACAGCCAAAAAACACCAATAAAAAACCCAACGAATCCACACACTCCTGGAGACAACAGTCAACAATTACATGATGGACTCCATATCATCCTGGAGTCCTCAGACCTATTGGCCAGATCTGGTCTTCATGGCCTTTAGGAAAGGTCTCAAGGTGGACAGGGATGATGTTCCAGAGGGAAGGAAGCTACCATGGAGAAGGTCCCACCAGATGGACCTTCTTAAGAAAGGAGACCCGTACCACCTCCTGCTTTCCCCTCTGGTGGGTCAGGTCGATGTAACAGGAAAGATGATCCTTCCAACAACAGAGAGGGAGTCACCATGGAGAAGGCCCTTCTTCTGGGTTCCACCCAATGGACCTCCTTAAAAGAAGGGGCCCATAACACTTCCTGCCCTCTCTCTGCTCTAGTGGGTTGAATAGGTGCAATTGGGAAAAGATGATCCTTCAAATAACCTTTGAAGGTGACCACCAACATCTTGAATCAGACCCGGAAGCAAATCGTCAATCAATGCTGAGAAGTGACTTGTGTACAAATCCAGACTTGCACAAAACCACTGCATTTGGAATCAGTCGAAGGAGGCTTTATAAGGGCAGCCCCATGTAGGGAGCAATATAGCAGTCAAGGCTGGCAGCTCTAAGATTCCTGGAGGACATCAACCCTCACTTGAAACTAGGGGAAAAAAACGAAGGAATTTCCTTCTGGTTTGGCTTGTGGGTGAGGTTCTGTGGATCTCGATGTGCGAGGATGACACTCTGTCTGGTTTTGAATGTGGTCGATAGGACACAAGGAAGTTGGGGAAGAAGGTTGGCATTGCTGAAATCCAGCCCTTTCCTTCTGAGCAAAAATATGTTTTTTCTCCCCGAGGGCACCCTAAAGAATGTGGCTGAGATGTTTAATCCTTGCTCACCTCCCACCCCCAAACTCCGACCCAGCCGGCTGCTGCTGCTGTAGGTGAGGGAGACCAATGGGGGGGAGCTGTATTCTGCCTCCAGGGACTACATTCTTCAGTTATGAAATAGTATCACGCCCCCCACCCTGAGCAGGCCTCCCTTCGCGACCCAATTTGGCTGATTACTCGGTGGGGGGGGGGGAGAAGGTAGGCGAAGAAGAGAAGGAGAAGAAGGGAAAGGTAAATATGAGGAGGGGAGGGAAAGGGGAAGAAGATAGATAGGAGGGAAATTAGAAGATAGACAAGGAGGAAGAGAATGGTAGACATGGAGGAGGAGGAGGAGTTAGATGAGGAGAGAGATGGAGGAAGAGAAGGGGAGGAAGAGAAAGAAAGACAACAACAATAAGGAAAAGATAGACAAGCAGGAGGAGAATGATAGACATGGAGGATGAGGAGAAAGAGGAGGAAAGTAGAGGAGAGGAAGGGAGAGGAGGAGAAGGAGAAAGAAGATAAGACAAGAAGGAGAAGATAGAATATAGATGAGGAGAAGGTGAAGAGGAGAGGAGGAGGAGATAGATGAGGAGAAGGAAAAAATAGACAAGGCTTTGTTTGATCTCACCACACCACAGCTCTTAATTCTATTTTCCTGAAATACCTAAGGTGGCTTCTGTTAATCTCACCAGACCACAGAACTTAATTCCATTTTCCTGATGTGCCTAGGTGACCTCTGTTGATCTCACCAGATTTATCCTTTGCTAGAAACCTCTCAAATTATATAAGAATGCTGTACTTCACCCCAATCTTTCCATGAATTTGCACAACAACAGGAACCAACAAAGAACCAAGAAATTCTACCACTATCTATGATGTTCCTTCATTTCTACAAAGACTTCTTTTCCTACCCCCCCCCCTCCCGAGATCCTCCTTGTACCATCCCTCCTTCTTTCCAAAAGCTGGGTGACCTTATTCTAAAACTGGACACTCACCTTTATCTAACACCGGTCCAAAGATGGCCAAACTGTCATTGACGGTGGTGCAGTTCCACCTCCTTCCACGAAACTGGTGCTGGCATTCCTGAATGCCAATCTTCACTCCTTCGGCCACACTGGGCATAATCTGGACATAGTTCCTGCAGAATCGAAGCTGCTTGGGTACTAGACCAGGAATGCTCCCACAGAGGATGGGCTGAGTTCCCAACGAGGAGTACTGATGACCGATAGCCAAGGACCTTTAAAAGAACAGGAAAGGGGAGAATCAGAAGTGAGTTCCCCAAAAAAAGTCTCCATCTGCCTCATCTTGAAGCCTCCACCAGAAGAACCAAGGTTGAGAACTTACGGGGGTCTCCTGTCCAACCTTGTGGACAAGGACTTCCTTCAAAGGCACAGGGTCCTGATAACTAACTTTGGAGTTGACGTGACCTCTTTCCAGGTGGACTATTTGTGAACCAACAACACATTAGACAAGGTTGAGAAGAGGGCTTGGTCATTTATGATACCGTACGTTGAGAATATTCAATCCTTGTCTTTGCATGTTGGATGGACCAATGCTTTAAACCAGAATATTTGCCTGGACAAATCATGTTAGATGAAGAGTTGAGTTTGACCATCCAGTTAGACATCAGTTTTGATTTTTTTTTTCATTGGGCAAGAAATATTTTTTTGATTCCAGTGAGCTTCATTTCTCACAGAGCTAACTTGTGATTGTTTAGATTTTGGGGCGTTCAGAGCGGGCCAGTTGATCTAATATGGTTAAGGCACTAGGGTGGAAGCTGGGAGACCAGGAGTTCTAGACCTGCCTTAAACAGGAAATCCAACTGTGTGACTTTGGGCCAATCACCAGGAGATGGTGAGTTCTAGTCCCACCCTAGGAATGAAAGCTGGCTGGGTGACTTTGGGCCAATCACCAGGAGACAGGGAGTCCTAGTCTCATCTTAGGTATGGGTTAGTCCCTGTCTCTTAGCCTAGCCAACTTACAGGGTGGTTGTTATGGAGAAAACAGAAAGAGGAAGGGACTTTAGGCATATCTGCCACTTGGAGTTATTTATCAAAACAATAAAAATAGGATAAAAAAGTTGCACATTTAGGATTTGGTGTCTTTTGAAAATCACAACGGGCACTTTCCTCTACCCCAGAGATGCAAAATTCCAGGGGGGGGAACGAAAATCTCCAAAGAAACGAATCATGTACGAAAAAAAGGACAATATTTCATAACACGAAATGTTGAATTCGTAAGCCACCTTTTCTTCATTCAAAAGGGGTGAATCAGAGGCTGATGAGAAAGTGAAGAAAGATATTATGACAACTCCTGACAACGTCAATGAGTTGGACTCCTTAAAAAAATAAAACTATTCGTAAAACGGATGTGACAAATGAAATATACACACACGTACAACATTCCCAATTTCCTGAAGCCAACTTAAGTGGCACAGCCTAATGTATCCTCGCTTTTCTGCATGGATTCTTAACTTTTTTCTAGTAAACTACGGCTAATCCTCGACTGAGACAGTTGTAAAGCAAGTTTGGCCCCATTTGACAACATATGTTGACGTGGTTGTTAAATGAATCCCTTATTAAGTTAATGACACAGTTGTTAAGTGAATCTGGCTTCCCCCATCGACTTTGCTAGTCAGAAAAATCACAAAAAGGGATCATTGTGACCGTCATAAATATGAGTCAGTTGCCAAGCCTCTGAATTTTGACCAGATGATACTGGTCCTAAGTGTGAAAAATGGCCATAAGTTACTTTTTGCACTATTTTAACTACAAACAATCATTAAATGTTAAGGACTACTTATCATTTTAGTGCAGGTAGTCCTCAACTTACAACAGTTCATTCATTGACCATTTAAAGTTACAAAGGCACTGAAAAAAGTGCCTTACAACTGTTTTTCACACGATCTTTGCAGCATCCCCATGGCCACATGATCAAAATTCAGCCGCTTAGCAACTGACTCCTATTTATGACGGTTGCAGTGTCATGTGATGCCCCTCTTGTGACCTTCTGCCAAGCAAAGTCAATGGAGAAGCCAATTTCACTTAACAACCGTGTTACTAACTTAATGACTGCAGTGGTTCACTTAACAATTGTTGCAAAAAAAGGTCATAAAATGGGCTTTTTCAAACGTCTCACTTAGCAACAGAAATTTTGGGCTCAATTGTGGTTGTAAGATCAGGGCTCCCGGTATTTTTAATTGGATGACAAATTTTCCCCTCTGAAAAGGAAATGCATTATCAATTTTCCCTCCCAACCATTCAAGACAAAACAAGAGCAGATTTGCATTCACGTAGTGCTTCCTTTCGGTTATGATAAATCGAACAAAAGGTTGTATACCCCAGAAGGAAGAATAGAAAACAAAGGGTTGGACTATCTGCAACCCAAACAGCCCAGAGATGAATCGAACTCAGGTCATCTGTAACCTTGTGATTTTTTTGCTTTGTTCTGGATCTGGTTCAGGTTGCCCTTCTTGAAATAAAATATAATCCTCCGTAAAATTGGCTCTATGTCCATCTTTCTTTTGACCTCTCAACTTGAAAAGATCTCCTTTCTCATTTAAGTCTGAACAAGCCATTAGGTCGAAAGCTTTATTTCTAGCTCTGGGTTGAACTGTCGGGTCCTTGGTTCTCTCTGAGTTTGGTGGTTTTCTTGAAGACGTCACGTTACCCAACTAGGGAACATCATCAGCGCTAGGAGGGGGATACAGAGAGGAGGACAAGGAGAAAGGCTGGTCCTTGGTGCTCTCTGAGTTGGAAATTTTCTTGCAGATATTTCATGATATTCATGTAAGAAAAAAAGCTCAGAGAGCACCTGCAGTCTCCTCCACTACCTCTTCCTCTCCAGAGCTTTCCCCTTCTAGCCCTGATGACGTCACCTAGTTGGGTCAGGAAATGTCTGCAAGAAAACCACCCAGCTAAGAGAGCACCCAGGACCCCACAATCCTTCCTCCTCCTCCTCCACAACCCTTCCTTCTAGCCCTGATGATGTTCCCTAGTAGGGTCAGGAAATGTTTGCAAGAAAACTACCAACCTCAGAGAGCATCATTAGATTCCCACAGGCCTGATTCTGCTGGAACAGATCACTATTCTAGGAACTTTATTTCCTGGTGTTCCTTGCAACTTATTAAAGATCCTTTAATGAGGCAGGGGAGGAAGGATCCAGGGGATGATGAGACTACAGTATGTAGCCATTTCTGCTCCAAACCCTTCACCCATTCTGAGCAAAGTCGCTTCCTTGTGACTTCATGCTTTTTAAACAACAGCATGGAAACTTTCCTCAAAACTCTCTTGATTGTTTTTTTTTTACATTCCTAAAATTTGCCCAAGTCACAACTGCAAAATTTGTGGTGTCTACCACAAATTTGTGATGTCTTCCCACGAGCGAACCAACTCTCTCATGCAGGTAATCCTTGACATATAATCATTCATTTACGACCATTTTCCATAGTTACTACCATTGCAGCATCCCCATTGGTCATGTGATGAAAATTCGGACAGCTTGGCAGCTGACTCGTATTTATGATGGTCTCAGTGTCCCAAGGTCACATGATCCCCTTTTGTGACCGTCTGATCTGCAAAGTCCGTAGGGAAGCCAGATTCAATTAACGACTGCAATGATTCACCTTATTACTGGGGCAAGAAAGGGGCAAAACTCACTTAGCAACTGTCTGGCTTAGCAACAGAGAATTTGGGCTCAACTGTGGTTGTAAGTCGAGGACTACCCGTATCAAGATAAAGAAAAGGGTATTTTTTAAAAAATGGTTTTGTTACGATGATAATGGTTTTATCTTAGCTTTTGCTAAGAGCTGTGGCCATTGTGGTTTATGTTAACATTAAATAAGTAGAAATAAATAAATAAAATGGACCATCTGTCCAGATGGACACGCCTTAAAATGGATAAATCCTTTTTTTTTTCTTTTCGATTTCATCTCCCAAAGCAATGAGTAGATAATGAGTAAGATGCCAATTGAAAAATTTTCAAAGAGGAAGAAAGGATGTATTTATCTAAATATTGGCAATCCAATGCTAAAACCAGCATCCTGTGGTTGGAAATAATGCCTTTTTTTTCTAGCCTGGGGCAATTCCTGACTGTAGAGATAAAATCAGGATGAGTTGGCGATTCCAAGGAATTTTTGAGAGGTTGACAAGATCCCTCAAGATTCCTGAAGACTGGTTGCAAAGTTGTGCGGTGTCACAACAGAAACCAAGCAGAGATGAATCAGTTGGTGAATTTGCAGGGCCCCAAAAGGAAAGAATCACAGTTAGCATTTTTCCAACTTTCAAAAAAAAAAAAATTTAATTTTGCCTCTCAAAAACTGCCAGCACATCAAAATATCTGGACTTAACCTGGCCTCACAACACTGATATGAAAAATAAAACACAAAGGAAGGGAAACCATTTTGGGCCATTTGGTCTCTTGGGGTGAAAGATGAAAGGAAAATACGAGAAGCCCCAGACTTACAAGCATTCATTCAAGTGATCGTTTGAAATTACAAGGGCATTGAAAAAAGTGACTTACGGCACATAAACAGCATCCCCGTAGGCACATGATCAAAATTCAGAGGCTTGGCAACTGACTCGTATTTATGACGTTGTTGTGTCCCGGGGTCACGCGATCCCCTTTTGCAACCTTCTGACACGCAAAGTCAATGGGGGAGCCAGATTCACTTAACAACCGTGTGATTTGCTTAGCAACTATGGCCAGAAAGATTGTACAAATGAGGCAAAACTCACTTAACAATTGTCTCACTTAGCAATGGAAATGATGGGGTCATTTGTGGTCATAAGCTGAGGACTATCTGTATTTAATAAATTAGGTAAAATAATGGATGGATGGATGGATGGATGGATGGATGGATGGATGGATGGATGGATGAATAACTTAGCACAATAATCATTTTGGTGAAAATAAAATGAGGAAAAGAAAAATCTCCTGTACTATTTGATGTCTTAAAATAGTTTGAAAACAAAACTAGTTTATTTTTTATTTTGTTTAGATTTTACATTTCTGAAATGTCTCAAAGAGTTAGCAAGTACAGGTAATCCTCGACCTAACGAATAAAATGGAGCCCCAAATTTCCGTTGCTCAGCGAAACAGTTGTTCAGTGAATTTTGCCCCATTTTATGATCTTTCTTGCCACGGTTGTTAAGTGAGTCACTGCTGTTCTTAAATTAGTGGTTGTTAAGTGAACCTGGCTTCCCCATTGACTTTCATTGTCAGGTCGCAAAAGGGATCACGTGACACTGCAGCCGTCATAAATATGAGTCAGTGGCCAAGTGTATGGATATTGATCACATGACCTTGGGGATAGCTGCAATGGTCGTTAAGTGTGAAAAATGGTCATAAGTCACTTTTTCAGTGCCCTTGTAAATTCGAACGCTCACTAAACTGTTGTAAGTCGAAGACTAGCTGAAGTTATTGAATTATGTTAGCGAGCAAGCGAGTGAGTGAGTCACTTAATGTAGCATTGCAATAACTTTTTGGGTGAAAATAAAATGCAGGAGAAGCAAAATTCATTTGGGCTGTTTCTCTGAATTTGAAAGGAATTTAATTCGTAAATGAGGGCAGTTGAATGAACAAACAAACGAATAGCTGAATGCAATAATCCTTTTTTGGGGGAAAATAAAATGCAAAGAATAGACTGATGTTATTTTGGTCTCTTGGAGTGAAAGTTGAAAGAGAACTAGTTAGAAATTGAATGAATGAATGAATGAATCAATCAATCAATGCAATAACCCATTTCTGGAGTCGTCCAATGCACAGCCCCAGATATGAACCAAACAACTTGGATTAGAACCAAATATTAAGCCATTACAGAAACACAAATAATGCATGCATAAGCACACCAACGTGCCTACCGTCCCTGTCCCATTGTTTCTTTTTATTTTTCTTATATGTATCCATTTCATGTATTCATAAGTATGTTTATTCTTATACCTCCTATCTTATAATCGCTTGACAAAATAAAATAAATAAATAAAAATAAATAAAAAATCACCATTGATTTTTATACAAGGTTATTATACAAGGTCTTAGTCAGGTCTTTCTGCTGTGATTCACTTAAAATGTATAGCAAGAAAGATCACAAAATGTTGGAGGAAACTCCCTTAACAACTGTCTTGGTTAGCAAAGGAAGTTTTGGGCTCAATTGTTGTAAGTCGAGGATTACCTGTATAAATGTTTGCAAACAAAGGCCAAACCAAGACATTGATCTGGTTATATTTATATTAAATACAAATATCCATAAATATATTTACTTACAATAAATAAATATATTTATTAATTTATAAATAAAAATATATAAGTATTCATAAGTATAAATATTTGCAAGCAAAGACTATTGATCCACTTATATTTATGCGTATAAATATCCTTAAATATTTATTTATAAAAACATTTTATATATATATATATATATTATCAGCTTAAAAAACCTTACACATATATATATATATATATATATATATTTCTTTTCTGTCTTTCGGCTCATCACCAGAGACCATACCGACAGAAAGCTATTTGTTTCGTTGTCTTTTTCTTTACATGAATTTATCAGCTTAAAAACCTTACACACACACACACACACACACACACACACACACATATATATTTGTGTTATGGTAATTATTTATCAGCTCAAAAACTTAACACACACACACATATATATTTAATATTAATATAAATATATATCATAAATATAGATGTTTGCAAAGGCCAAACCCAGGCATCAATCCATGTATTTTCCCACATGCTTTTATTATAGCGATGTTTCGTTAGAATCTCATCTGCCATCCTCAGGCTTGTGTATTGGGTTCTTTTTCATTTTGTGTGTCAGGCTTGGCAGCCAAACCTGACACACAAAATTAAAAAGAACCCAATACACAAGCCTGAGGATGGCTGAGGATACACACACACATATTAGATAGAGATGTTTGCAAAGGCCAAACTGAAACTTTGATCTATATATATTTGTGTGTGTTTGTATAAATATAAATATTCATAAATACATTTATTTTATAAATAAAATATTTATATTGATACATATGTTTGTAAACAAAAGCTGAACGGCAGAAATCCATTGTAGCCAGCCAGATGTGTAGATTAGAGAAAACACACCTCTAGAAGTACACAATCTTTTTTAACACAACTCCAAAACTGTCAGTTTTAACACAGGCAATGTACCTGCAATTTTGGGACCATCTGAATTTTTCCCCTGTTGTTCCATTCAAGCCCTCATTAACGACTTAGATGAAAGTCTTGCCCTAACCAGGTTCTCTGATGCACGGCAAGCAAACAAAGAGAGAGTGCAAACACTTTAAAGGATCAACTTAAATCACACTTTAAAAGATCAACTTTAAATCACTCGGTTGGCTTCCAATGCCCCGAGGCAGCCCAGATTTTAACAAACCGCTTGTCTCTCTTTTCTCTCTCTCTCTCTCTTCCCTTGCAAATCCCTGCCCAGTTGCCAGAACAGATGCACAGTTCACCTTCTTGTCTTGGGGAGGTGTGTTTGTGTTTGGCTTTGTGTCTGAGCCTAAATTTTTGTGTTTGTTTGTTTGGGTTCAAGCATCATCTCCTCTTCTGAGGCTGAGGCAGGAAGGCCACAATGACCCTGAGATTGCTCAAGAGGGAAACCCAAATATTTCAGTTCTCTCTCTCTCTCTCTCCTCCCCATCTGGACTGGTTATTAACTGCCTTCTCTTTCCTCCCTCCCTCTTCTCCTTCCTTTCTTCTTCCTTCCCTCATTCACTCTTTCCTCCTTCCTTCATCCTTTCTCCTTCCCTCTTCTCCTCCCACCATCTTCTCCTTCCTTTCCTCTTCCTTCCTTCCTGACTCACACCTCTTCCTCTTCTCCTCCCTCCCTTTTCTCCTCCCTCTCTCCCATCCTTCCTCTTCTCTGTCCTTTCTTCTTCATTCACTTACCCCTTCCTTCCTTCCTTCCTTCCTTCCTTCCTTCCTTTTCTCCTCCCTCCCATCCTTCCTCTTCTCTGTCCTTTCTTCCTTTTTCATTCACTCACCCCTTCCTCTTCCCCTTCCTTCCTTCCTTCCTTCCTTCCTTCCTTCCTTCCTTCCTTCCTTCCTCCCTCCCTTCCTCCCTTTTCTCCTCCCTCCCTTCCATCCTTCCTCTTCTCTGTCCTTTCTTCCTTCTTCATTCATTCACCCCTTCCTCTTCTCCTTCCTTCCTCCTTCCCTCTTCTCCTCCCTCTCTCTTCTCCTCCCTCCCCCCTTCCTCTTCTTCCATTCTTCTTCCTCACTCACTCAGCCCTTCCTCCCTCCCTCCCTCCATCTCTCTTCTCCTCCCTCCCTTTCTCATCTCCTTCCTTTCCTCTTTCCTCTTGTCAGTTATGTAGTCACTGCTGATTAGTTAAAGCAACTTTGCAACGTGTGGCCTTAACTCTTTGAGTGACTCACTTAGCAGCTGCAGTGCCTAGCCACAGAAGTAACTGCTCCTGACCATGGTCATAAAATGAGGACTAGCCATGCACCTGAGGGCATCTGAGGCGCTTTGCCCCCAGCCCAGCCCAGCCCCCCTCCTCCTTCACTTTGCCTTAGTGACTCAGGGGCCCAACTGAGTCTTTCATCATGGAAGGATTTCCAGCCGATTGAGGGGATCTTAATTTCAATAAGGCCCCAGTGTTTTCCCAAACAGAAAGACAGGTCCAGGGATCAAATTGAAGGCACTTGAATCTTTGTTTTTAAAGGGGGGGGGGAGGGGGGGAGATAAATCTCAGGTACTTCCCCAAACTTTTGAAAAAAAACAACAACTCACGAATCAAATTCAAGATTTGATTGAGTGATTATCTGCCTTGAAATATTGCTAGTTCTGACATTTCGTCTCTCTTTGTCTTGGCTGGTTTCTTCCCCATTGAAAGGAAGAAGATACAGAAAAAAAAAGAAAGTGGACTCAAATACAGGTAGTCCTCGACTTATGACCACAACCAAACTCAAAATTTCTGTTGCTAAGAAAGACAGCTGTTAAGTGAGTTTTGCCCCCGACCTTTCTTGCCACAGTCATTAAGTGAATCCCTGCAGTTCTTAAGTGAGTCACACAGTCGTCAAGTGAATCCTGGATCACTGCAACTGTCATAAATACGAGTCAGTAGCCAAGCGTCTGAATTTTGATCACATGACCATGGGGGGGTGTAACAGTTGTAAGAGTGAAAAACAGTCCTAAATAACTTTTTTCAGTGCCACTGTAACATTGAATGGTTACTAAATGAACCTTTGTAAGTCAAGGACTACCTGTAAAATATCCCGCCAATAAAACTAAATCCCTCCAAGATAAAAACTTAAAAATAGAAACTTCCCAAAAAATAGACTAATAGATACAAGGCTAGTATTTTGATGGTCAATTGAATGTGTAAATTTCTCTCGGGTTTGCATTTAGAAAGGTGGTTGGCACCGTTTCCCTTGCACACCGCTCCATTCAAATAGGGCAAGTTTCTAGTCCACAAACATGATCAAAGTCGTCTCCAATGGGCTCATTTCAAAGGCATTGTATTTTAACAAAACCTACAAATCATATCCATAGATGAATTGGGGGGGGGGCTGTTCATGAGGAAAGAAAAACTCCTACAAATTTTCATACCAATATTTTAAAATTCATTCTGAAATCAGTACAGGAATCTGTTAAACCAAACAACAAAATGTCGGTAGGTAGGTAGGTAAGTAGGAAGGAAGGAAGAGAAAGGAAGGGAGGGAGGGAAGAGAAGAGGGAGGAAAGGAGGAAGGGAGGGAGGAGGGAGGGAAGATTAAGGGAGCATGAGAGAAGGAGGGAGGGAGCAGAAGGGAGGAAGGAAAGAAGGGAGGCAAGGAGAAAGGAAGGAAAAAAGGAAGAAGAGGAAGAGGGAGGGAGGAAGGAGAAGAAGGATGAAGTAATGGAGGCAGGCAGGCAGGTAGGAGTGGGAGGGAGGGAAGAAAAGAGGGAGGAAAGAAGGAAAAGCAGGCAGGAAGGAAGGGAGGGAGGAGAGGAAGGAGAAGAAGGAAGAAGAAAGGAACGGAGGCAGGCAGGGAGGGAGGAAGGAAGGAAAGAGGGTGGGAAGAAAGAGAGAAAGGGAGGAAGAAAGTAAGAGAGAAAAAGAGAGAAAGGAAGGAAGGGTGACATGGAGGGAGGGAAGAGAAAAAGGGAGGGAGAGAAGTTGGACAGATAGACAGTTGGACAAAGAGAGAGAGAGAGAGAGATTTAGCGTGTTTACAGACTCTCCAGGGGAAATATGCAATGCGCTCCGATAGTACAAACTTCTTGCAGTTGCTGAGAGATTAGACAACTTTTAAAAAGTAAAAGCCCTCCCCCCCACCCCCCACCCCCCAAGAGGAGTTTAAAAAGTCAGGGTGGCAGCTAAATCTCCGTGCCTCTTTTCACGTCCATCCTGCCATCATCCTGGGATGACTCCCACCTTGCCATCCTCACCTGAGGGTGCTCCCGAAACTCAGATGTCCTCTGGACAGAATTCTCAGCATCCCTTGGGAGATGTCTAAATTCAAGGCCAAAGATGTATTGAGCACCGTTTCCAGCAACAGCACAATTACAACAACAACAACAACACACACACACACACACCCAAACCAACCATTCCTTCTGATGCCTGTGGAGACTCTTATCTACATCTGGAAAGCTGGGCCGTTCCTCGTGGCAAAGTTGGCAGAGTCATCTTCCCATCCTTACTTTTTGGTAGGCAACCATCCCACCATGAAAGGTGACCTCCCTGTTCCTTGATGTCCCCTTGCCCGCCTTCAGTCAGTCTCATCACCCTCCAGGATCCCGGAGGACCAAGCCTCCTCCAACCTTTGAAGCTTTGTTGGAAGGCACGAAAGGGAAGAACCCTCAGCCACCTCCTTGAACATCAACACCATTAAGGAGAACCTCAAACTCTCCTTCTTCTGAGATCCATCAAAGAAAGACATCTGCCAGGACATGTTTTGAGATACCAATGGGGAAAGTTGACAACCAAGGATGACTGAAACACATGGAAATGTTCATCCCCAAAAAGATATTCCCTGGAACATTTTGTAGAAGACCACCAATAGCTCAAGATGGAGATGGCACTCGTCCAGAAAATAAGAACTAAAGGACAGGTGGGTCATGCTAAAAAGAACTTTGGAAGACATTTCAAAATATTCTTTGAAAGACATGAGGATGGTCATTGGGAGGCACCACCAAATTGGTGTCCTTCAGAACCAGAAGATCTCATTGACATCACCAACCAGAAAATTATCAATCAAAGTTAAACCCTTTCATGATGTGGAACATGAGTCGCCTTCCCTTTTCTGGGACTATCCATGAAGAGTTCCACCTAGCCGAAACATTTTTGATGGGAGAAACTTATCTTGAGGACATGAATGGATCATAATTTTTGTTTCTTCATTCAGTGGGAGAAGACTTCCTCTATGACTACATTGTATTCCCCATATTTCATTCTTTAATAGACATTCTCCATAGCAACCTTGAGTGAGAGAAGACTTTCTTTGCAGCCATGGTGGTCTCCACAAATTTCATCCCTTAAATAGAGGTTCTCCAGAACACCTTTGGGATGGGGGGAAGGTTTTCCTTGCAGCTATGGTAGTCTCCATAAATTTCATCCCTTAATAGAAGTTCTCCATAGCAGTGTTGGGAAGAGAAAGATTTTCTTGAGGATCATAAATTTCTTCCTTTGTAGAGATTCTCCATGGTGATGTTAGAGTGAGGAACAATCAATAATAGGACTGCCAAATAGAGAACCACCAACACTCCATGAAACTACTATTAATCTACTATTAACCTACTATTGCCTACAAATGGCAACTTCAAATCTCAACAAATAAATGCTCTGTCCTACATATTGGCAAAAAAAATCAGAAAATAAAATACAGGCTGAATAGTCAAGATCTTGTTGATGATCCAAACTCTGTCAAGGACCTTGGAGGACTCATCTCTAATGATCTAAGTGCTAGAGCCTACTGTAACTACATAGCCAAAAAGGCATTAAGAGTTGTTAACCACTAGAGCATACAAAACATTTGTTAGACCAATACTCGAATACAGCTCATCAGTCTGGAACCCACATTACATATCTGATATTAACACAGTTGAGAAAGTCCAGAAATATTTCACAAGAGGAGTTCTTCATTCCTCTACTCGTTGCAGAATACTTTATGCCACCAGACTCCAAATTCTAGACCTAGAAAACATAGAACTACACCGCCTTCAGTCCAATCTAAGTATAGTATATAAAATCATACATTGCAATGTCCTACCTATCAATGAATATTTCAGCTTCAACCATAACAACACAAGAGCAAACAATAGATACAAACTCAAGGTTAACCGCACTAAACTTGATTGCAGGAAATACGACTTCAGCAACAGAGGGCTCAATGTCTGGAATACTCTACCTGACTCTGTGGTTTCTTCCCCAAACCCCAAAAACTTTAACCTTAGACTGTCTACTATTGATCTCACCCCTTTCCTAAGAAGTCTGTAGGGGGCGTGCATAAGCGCACTACTGTCCCTGTCCTATTGTTTCTTTTATACTTATTTGGGATAAGTAACTCCATATTTAGTAGACTCAGACGTGGAAGAACAAAGTTTAACATGATACATCAAATGGAAACTGAGCATGTTCTTCTGCATCTAAGGCCTCCAAAGACACGTGCAAGAGAGGGATGGGGAGGTAGGCTTTCAGAACTTGGATTAAAGGGTCTGCAGACTCCAGACATCTCCAAAAACATCTCATCAGCGCAACATCAATTAATGATTTTCTTCCAAAGCTTCAGGCCCTCTGCCAGTTGTTGATCCACCAGCAAACAGCTGCTCCTTTCATGGTGTGTGAAGACACCCACTTTGACTCGTAGAGAGAGTGTTCAGTGTTAAGTCGCACACGCCAACGTGCCAAGATCCCGGGTTGTGTTGATTTTTTTGAAAGAAGAAACCACCATCTCAGCTTCCTTCTCCTTCAATCAAGACTACAAGGACGTTCAGTTTGACAGATGGATGTCTGGTTTGAGAGAAGGATGGTCTACTTAAGAAGCTTCCAACCAGGTCCAATGGAGAAGAAGAGGAAGGTGAATTAATTAAAGGTGGACTTTACTTCCTTGAGTGAACCTCTTCTGAGGATGTTTTGTGTTGACTACAAGTTGGCTTCAGAACTTCTTTTACCTTCTTTCAAGAGTCCAGAAAAGGAGTTTCAAAACTTGGCAACTTGAAGCCTTCTGAATTTCAACCTCCCCAAATTCCCCAGTTGGCCAAGGAATTCTGGGAGTTGAAGTTCACAAGTATAAAAGTGGCCAGAAGATCTGCCTCTCATTTCCAAGCTCCATCAGCCACAAAGAAGTCAGGAATGGATTCTCTACATAAGTTCTTTGACCTCAAAACTCAACTGACTTAAATCTATGGTGAAGAAGAGCAGAGAAGAAGGATTGGTTGGGTGGTACATCCAGGAGAAATTAGAACTCAAGACTGGAGAAGCAGAAGGAAGGAACAAAATAAGATCAGGCAATGAGAGAGACTTAAATGTCCACACAACCATTGTTGCATCCAAAAGACCATTTATGGACCTTCCTATCCAGGAGAACTCAATGGCCAGTCAATCCAAATTCAGGAAATATAAGGTAGTCCTTGATTTAGACCACAATTGAGCCCAAAATTTCCACTGCTAAGCAAGACAGTTGTTAAGTGAGTGTTGCCCCATTTTACAACTTTTCTTGCCACAGCTATTAAGTGAATCACGGCAGTTGTTAAGTTAATCATACAGTTGTTAAGCGAATCTGGCTTCCCCATTGACTTTGCTTATCAGACGGTCGCAAAAACCAATTATGTGACCTCCAAGACATGGCAACCGTCATAAATATGAGTGAATTGCCAAGCATTCAGAGGCCCAGCTTAACTACAATGGCTAGGTTTCCCAGTCACAAACCATGAGATACTTAAACACAGTTTGTTAAATGAAGTCACAGATAGCTGGATTAGGGTTAACATATCTGTCCATAAACCAGGATTCACCAATCCAGCTGATTGGGCCCACTTGGCAGATTAAGCTAAAATGAGACAGCAGATAGTTGGGGATTCACATAATATATTTCCAGATAGTCTTCAACTTACGATGGGTTGTTCAGCAAAGCTTCAAAGTTCTAATGGACTTACCTACGATTTGAAGTTATGACATAGATTCGACGTTCTGATGCTATTTTAGGCTCTCTGCATTTATAACTGTTTTCAGCATCCTGCAGTCGTGTGGCCATGTCTTGGGGGAAACTGGCTTTTACTTCAATTTTGGCAAACCACTTCCTCCTCCTCTCCAGCTTACTCCCTTCTAGAACTGATGATGTTACCTACTTGGGTCATGAAATGTCTTGAAGTAAACCTAGCTCAGAGAGCACTGAAGACTTCACAGTTGTCCTCCTCCTCTTCCTCCTCCTTACCCTTCTTCCCCTCCTCCTCCACTGCTCCTCCTTTCCTTCTCATTCTCCTCCTCTCCTCCTCTTCTTCCTCCTCCTCCTTTACCTCCTCCTCCCCTGCTCCTCCTCCTTGTTCCCTCTTCTTCCTCCTTCCCCTCTTCCTTCTTCTCCATCTCTCCTTCTCCTCCTCCTCTCAGCCTCCTCTCCTCCTCTGCTCCACTTACTCCTCCTCCTGCTCCTCCCCTCCTGACCTTCTCCCTTGTCCCCATCCTCCTCTTCTCCCCTTCTCCTCCCCCTCTCCTTCTCCTCTCTTTCTCCTCCTCCCTTTCCTCCCCTTCATCCTCCTCCCCTCCTCCTCCCCATCCCCATCCCTTCTCCCTCTTCTTCTCCCTCTCCTCCCTTTCATCCCCCTCCACCTCCCTTCCCTTGTCCTCCTTCTCCCCTCCCCTCCCCAAATCCCTTCTAGCTCTGGTGACGTTCCCTAGTTGGATCATGAAACACCTGTAAGAAAACCACCAAGCTCAGAGAGCACCTATGACCCCCCAATAGCGTTATCTTCTATGGGTGCAAAGACTGCTTGTTAGGGGCCACAAATATCTCGGCTCTTAGTCCCCCCACCTCACAAACGGCGCAACCTTATCCCAACCTCCAGGTCTCTTTGACTACTGTGTGCATCTATTTATGTCCACGAAAGAGCGTTCTTCGAAATAACTGAATAGCTTTTCTTAAAACGCCATTTCAGAATAACAGAATTGGAAAGGACCTCGGAGGCCATCTATTCCAGCCCCTTGCTCAAGCAGGAGACCCTAGACCATTCCAGACAAGCAGCGGCCCAGTCTCCTTTTTAAAAAAAACTCCTGGGTGCTCCAATCTTTTAGAGGTTTCTGAGAAACCCTTACAGATCCTTAGTAAGACCACAGCCGGAATATTCCGTCCGGTTTTGCTCCACACATTACAGATCTCCTCTCTTGACTTGATTGATCAACCATTAAGTAAATCTGACTTCCCCCCAGTTAGATTTTGCTTGTCGGAAGGTGGCGAAAGGCTTGAGTGGGGAGGTGGCGGGCGGGGTTGGACTGGAAGACCTCCAAGGTCCCTTCCAACTCTTGTTATTTCTATTCTATTCTGGAAGACACTCCCCACCCCCAAGGTCCCTTCCAGCTCTAGACTGATGGGATTAGCCATTCAGAGGACGGGGATGTGCCCCTCCCTACAATCCTTCCCCCTCCTCCCCAATTTTCTCCTTTGGCTTGACCAAAAGCAGGAAAGATTTACGGCCTCCCCTCATTTTTTTCCAAGCAGCAGCACACACTCTCCCCGGTACATATTTCAAACAAGCCAACACGCATCCCTTCGCCCCCCACCCCCGGGGGGGAGTGGGGGGCCAAGCATTTCTCCTCTCTCTGCTTTGACATCATATATATATATATTTTCATTCATCAAGAATGTACGACCACATGGCCGTCACCCCAAGCTATTTTTCTGGAACAGGCAGGCGGTGGGGAGGAGGAGAAAAAAAGAGAGAGAAAAATAAATAAAAAATAAACATAAGCATAAGATGCACGCAAGATCTGAAAAGCAAAGCTGTCATCGGACGGATCGGGCCCTGCGATGCGTCCACGCCCTCGCCCTTTCTTTTGCAGGTAGGTCCTCGACTTACGACCACAAAAGAGCCCGGAGTTTCTGTTTGTTCAGTGACACTCGCCCTATTTTGCGACGTTTCCTGTCCCTGCATGGAACACGGTTGTTAAGCGAAACCGGCTTCTCCCCCACCCCCCATCCCTTTGATTTTGCTCATCAAAGGGGATCACAGCAGCGGTCATAAGTATGAACCGGTTGTCAAGGGTCAGGATCCTGATCATGTGATCCTGGGGAACGCGACAAAGGTCATAAGTGTGAAAAACAGCCATAAGTCACTTTTTCCAGTGCTGTTGTAAGTTTGAACGGTCACTAAACGAACAGTTATAAGTCGAGGGTTGTCGCCATTAAGTCAGGCTGAACTTCTTTGATTAATGGAATGGCTTTCCTCCAGAAGTTGTGGATGCTGCATCATGAGAGGCTTTTAAGAAAAGCCCGGACAGTCATTTCTCTGGAATAGTATAGGGTCTCCTGCTTCAACAGGGGGACCAAGGTCTCTTCCAACTTTGTTATTCTGTTATTTTTATGTTTAATGTCAGTGAAATAGTGGGGTTTTTTTTTGGTTAGGTCAACTACTGCATGTGTAAATGCAATTCAGACATTCCAAGTTCCCGATAAACATGGTTTATTCAGTATTTTACAGATTGACAGAGCTGGGAGGCACCTTGGAGATCATCTAGTCCAACCCCCTGCCCAAGTAGGAGATCCTGCACCATTTCTGACCAATGGCAGTCCAGTCTCTTCTTGAAAGCTTCCAGGGATGAAGCTCCCACAATTTCAGAAGGCAACTTCTGTTCCATCAGTTGGTTGTTCTCACTGTCAGGAAATTCCTCCTTATTTCAAGGTTGAATCTCTCCTTGTTGAGTTTCCATCCATTATTCCTTGTCTGGCCTTCAGGTGCCTTGGAGAATAGCTGGACCCCTTCCTCCTCTCTGTGGCAGCCCCTCAAATATTGGAAAGCTGCTATCCTGCACCCCCTGGTCTTTCTCTTCCCTAGACTAGCCAGGCCCAGTTCTTGCAATCGTTCTTCAGTCCCCTCATCATCCTGGTTGCTCTTCTCTGCATTCTTTCCAGGATATCAACATATATTTTGTTTTAATTAATATGGTGACCAAAACTGGATGCAGTACTCTAGGTGTGGTCCTACTGAGGCGGACTTGGATAACAACAGCAAACAGTGTACGAATAAACCAAGAATCAACCTAGTTTCCACCAGAGGCAGCCAAGAAATGGTTGCACTATACAGTGGGGGAGTGGGATCCTTGCATGTAGAAAATTAGCATCTCAGGGAAAAGGTTTCATCCAAGAAACAAGCAATAGGTCACGGCCCCAAGTTCCCAAGTTGTGTTTCTGGCAATTTGGCAATGTTTTGTGGTCATGGAATCCACCACCCCAGGGTCCTGGGTTCAGACTCTATATTAAGTGCATAGCTTTGACAGCCAGTTTGGCCTAGTGGTTAAAGCACCAGATTAGAAACTGGGGGACCATAAGTTCGAGTTCTGCCTTAGCCATGAAGGACAGGTGGGTGATTTGGGGCCAGCCAGCAGGAGACGGTGAGTTCCAGTCCTGCCATGGGGATGCTGCAACAGTTGTTAAGTGAACTTTGCCTCATTCTATGACTTTCCTTGCTGCAGTTGTTAAGTGAATCCCTGCAGTTGTTAACTTAGTAACATATCGCTAAATGAATCTGGCTTCCATGTTGTCAGACTGTCGCAAAAGGGGATCGCGTGTCCCCTTTTATGACACTGCAACCGTCATAAATACGATTCTGTTGCCAAGCGCCCGAATTTTGATCACGTGATCATAGGGATGGCTGCAATGGTCACAAGTGTGAAAAATGGTTGTAGGCCACTTCGAACGGTCACTAAATGAATTCTGCCAACGGCTGAATGCAAATGAAATCGATCAGACAAACACACCATTTTGCCTGAACTGGGCTGGTGCATGCAGAGCTGGGTCTCTTTCTCCCTTCCTACCCACCCACCCACCTACCTCCCCTATCCCCAAAACCTGTTTTTGAAACCTCTGAGAGCTGCCATCACTGTCCTCATGGCTGCAAAACCTCCCTCAGGGGACAGAGGACAGCTAAAGATTGAAGGGACAATTTGCTGAGCCTGGCCCAGTCATAAATAGCTGCTCCTGAGAGGGAAGAAGATAATGCCCACATGCTCTGGGCCTGGACACACATAAACACTCATGCATACACACGGACACATACCACAGACACACACACACAGACACACAAAGTTGTGCCCCCTGCAGCTTGTGGTCAGCTCAGCTTTCCTGATGCATGGATGCTGCTTCCTTAGGAAACTGGGATAAAGAGCTTTGGAGGGAGGGAGGGAGGGAGGAAGGAAGAAGTGAGCGAGGGAGAAAGTAAAAGAGAGAGGAAGGGAGGGAGAAGGAAGAAAAAAGGGAGAGAGAAGGAAGGAAGACAGAAAGGAAAGGGGGAAAGAAGGAAAAGAGGGAGGGAAGGGGGGAGTGAGTGAGTGAGTAATGGAGGGTGGAAGGAAGGAATGAGGAGAAGGAAAAGCAGAAGGAGAAAATAAAGAAAAGAAGAGTGAAGAAGAAGATACAGGAGGAGATAGTAGAGGAGAGGGAGATAGTTAAAAAGGAACGCATAGAGGAGAAAAGTGAGAAGGAGAAAGAGAAGATAGAAAAAGAGATAGAAAAGAGGAGGAGAAAGACAAGGAATAGACAACGAGAAGGAGAAATAGAAATAGAAGAGGGTAGAGGAAGTGGAGGGAATGAAAAGGATTAATAAGAGAAAGATGAAGAAAATGAAGAAGGAGAGGAAGGGAAGGAGCAAGGAAAGGAGAAAGAGTATGAAGAAGACTCTCAAGAAAGAGCAAGGAGGAGGAGAAGGAAGGGACGAAAGAGTTCTGATAACTAACTACAGGACTGACTTCAATCATTAAGGCTTCCGTTTATGGGATGCTAAAATCAAATCCAAAACAGAAGTCATCTAAACTAGCCTCACAGAGCGGGCTCCATCTCTTCTTTTTTGTAAATCAAGTCACAACTTTTGATGACCATTCTCGGTAGCTTCCTATTGGGCTATCCTGGGGACAGAGATGCCCTTCGCATGCCGTGGAGATGTTCTGGAGAACATCTAGGTTCCTAGGTTCTTTCTGCAGTTAATCTCAAAAGCCGAGGTCCACCACCTTCTGACCTTCCACCAAGACCCAAAGAAGACCCACAACGTTGTCACTCCATCTTGAGTGGTGGACCAAATTTAATCCCTAACGCAAGAGACTTAGTTCCCCAAGCCACCAGGTCTTATCTTCCTGAGACCACTCCTGCTAATAACCAAGAAAAAGACAAATTCTTGATGCCTATCTAAGCTGATATGGATTTCAGAAGGAGGTGGACACAGCCTCCGGCAAAGGCTGTGCCATCCATCATGATCTTGTCAATGCAACTATTTCTCCCTTGGGGTCGTCCTTGAAAGATCTCATGATGGAAGTCTACAAAATTTGAAGCACTTGGAAACAAATATTCCCCAATTATTTAGACATTGTCCTGAGAAACCAGATTTCTGGGTGTTTTCAAGGTTGGACTGGAAATTTCCAGAGACGTCTTGTGAAACCTTTCTTCTGTTGTTGTGTCCACATGCAAAGTGGGTACATGACAGACAGCTTGATTGGGTATTTCTCCTTTTCTGGGTTACCTGCTGATTGCAATCGGAATTCCTAAAATTCAAATTTTTCCTAGGAGCCCTGATGACCCCTAGTAAACTTCAAGTACAGGCAGTCCTCGGCTTATGACCACAATGGAGATCAGAAATTCTCTTGCTAAGCAAGGCCGTTGCTAAGAGAGCCACTCCTGATTTGATGGCCTTTTTCTTCTACTGTTGTTAAGTGGATTGCAGCAGTTGTTAAGTGAATCATGTGCGGTCATTAAGCGAACCCCGCTTCCCCAGTTGACTTTGTTTGTTGGAAGCCAGCAATGGTGAGAATGACATAAAAACAAGCCAATTGCCAAGTGCCTAGATTTTAATCATACGACTGTAGGGATCTGGGATGGTTATAAGTGCAAGGACTAGTTATGTCACTTTTTAAAGTGTCATCATAACTTTGAACGATCACTAAAAGAATGGTATTTCTTGATTTACGATGGCACTGAAAAAATTATGCTTACGATCATTGTACCATCTCTATAATCACATGAACAAAATTCAGATGCTTGGCAACTGGCATGTACTTACGACAGTTGCAGGAATTCTTGGACTTGAAGTCCCCAAATCTTACAGTGGCCTCATTTGGAGACATTTCACAATCTTAACAACTTTAACAGGGGGTGGACTTCAACTCCCAGAATTCCTCAGGCGGCCATCTTGATGAAATCCAAGGCTTGGATCCAGACCATGCTGGCTGGGGAATTCTGGGAATTGAAGTCCACCCTCTGTTAAAGTTGTCAAGATTGAGAAATGTCGAACCCTGGGGAATTCTGGGAGCTGAAGTCCCCAAATCTTAAAAGTGTCCAGAAAAGGAGACAGAAGAGTTGCCAACCAGATGAAACTGGGCTTGGCTGCCTCTGTCTTCTGAAATAGCCACCAGTGACTTCCTTGTAACCCCTGGGACCCCCTTTTTAGACATGGGCCTTGTAGTCGTTTGGAGAAAAAAGTGTTGCACCTTTGCACCTGGCTTTGCTAGTAGCGCTGGCTTTCACATCTGTGGCATTGCCAGAAAGCTGCAGAGCAGAGCTGGAGCAAGTTCAAAGCTGTGCAAGTGAAGCTGGAGGAGAGATTTCAAAGAGGAAAATCTGTGTAACTAGGCCAAACCTTCGCACAACCCGGCCATCCCAACTGGGGATAAGAAGGGACTTGCCTGGGTGGAAATTCTCTCGCACTTGGGAGAGGAGGGAGGAGGGGGTTTGGGGAGACACCAGACTGGAGCTGCTTAGCTAATGAAGTTCTCTTGGCCAGAAGAGCTAGGGGTGGAGGAAGAAAGGAAAGAAAGGAAATAGGAAGAGAAAAGTAGAGAGGGAAGGAAAAGAGTGGGAACAAGGAAAAGCAGAAGGAGAGAGGAAAGCAGGAAAGAGGGAAGGATGGAACTATAGGAAGAGAAAGGTTGAGAGGGAAGGAGGCAGCAATTAGATATGGCCAACCTGGAGAAAAGAAGGATTAGGGGCAACATGATAGCAGTCTTCCAATACTTGAAGGGATGCCCCAAAGATGAGGAGGTCAAACTATTCTCCAGTCCAAAGCATCAGAAGGCAGGAGCAGAAGCAACAGATGAAAACTAATCAAGGAGAGAAGCAACCTGGAACTGACAGTACAATCAACCAGTGGAACAGAAGTTGCCTTCAGAAATTGTGGGTGCTGGTATGGGGTTTTCTGCTGGAGCAGGGGGTTGGATTAGAAGCTCTCCAAGGTCCCTTCCAGTTTGTTTGATTCGATTCTGTTTGAATTGATTTGATTGATTGAATCAGGAAAGTATCTGCCTAAGTTGCTTCTGAATGTTATCTGGGTCTTCTGGACTTAAAAATACTTCTTTTGTTTACCCTTATGTCTTTACAACTATGTAAAGTTATGTCTTTACAACTATGCTATCATCCTTACCGTTTATATGCACTCATGAATATGTAAAAGGGGGATGCAATTTACTGAGTCAGATTCTCACGTTAAGCATGTCTGCATTTCTGAGGTCAATGATATCTCTCTTTTTCCAAGGATAGCAAGCCAAATCTTATCAACTTTGTAGTAGCAATAGCCATTAGACTTTTACACCACTTCACAGTGCCTTAAAGCCCTCTCTTAAGTGGTTGACAGAGCCAGCCTATTGCTCCCAACCATCTGGGTCCTCGTTTTGCTGACCTTGGAAGGATAGAAGGCTGAGTAACAATCTTGAGCCAGTCAGGATCAAACTGCCCCAAACTGCTTGCAGCTGGCAGTCAGCAGGAGCAGCCTTCCTTGCCATTTAAGTGAATCACTTTTTCACTTAATCACACGGTTATTAAGTGAATCAGGCTTCCTCAATGACTTTGCTTGTCAGAAGGTCACAAAAAGGAGATCACGTGACACTCCCCCCCCAGGATGCTGCAACTGTCATAAATGTGAACCAGTTGCCAAATGTTTGAATTTCGATCACATGACTATGGGGAAGGTGCAACGGTTGGTTGTCAAGTGTGAAAAATGATCACAAGTCGCTTTTTTCAGCGCCGTCATAATTTTGAACAAATGGTTGTAAGTCAAAGACTGCCTGTACTCCAAGGTGCATCCAGAGAGTCCCAAGTGGGAAAAGTGTGTTATTATATGAAGAAGAACCATCAGCTCTCAACTATGACGGGGTGTATTCTTGATGGAGCTGTATAAATACTTCAAGCCATAAATGTGTTATGGAGTCTAGAGAGGCCCACAGGGTCACCCCAATATTTATTTCCACAGAGACCATCACAATTTGGCCTAAAAAGTCAACAGTAGAGTTGCCTGCACACCTGCACATTCTACCTCCCTCCCTACAAGCTTCAGAAGAACAAAGGGTTGTCTGATTTCTTCAGCCTTAACATCTCCAGGCCTACCTGGACTCCCTACTTGAGAATCTCTACAGACTTTTAGCCATACAATTTGGGAGGAACACCCTTCGAATGGTAGGGGAGTAGCAATGGATTTCCAGAGGGGGGAGGGGGGGAGGGAAATGGCAGGCTACAAGAACAATTTGCACCACTCAGGTGACCCAAAGGACACAGATAAACCTCCAAGTGGCCTCAAGGACCCTCTAAAAGGATGCCAATGGCAAGCTTTGTCTGCAAAGAATATAAATCCTTCCATCTTTCACCACCCAGTCAGAGCTGAAGAAGCTTCTTGGATGGAGAGCAAAACATCTTCAAAAGATAAAACAAGAAAGTCCAGTTGCCTCTTGAAAAAAAGCTCCTTTGGGACAACCACGACCTTGAGGACTGAGAATCTCTACAGATTTCTACCTAGACATGTTTTTGATGGGCCTCCACAAAGGACCTTCAAGGCTTTCCTTGATGGTTGTGGACTGCTCAAGGGAGATGCCACCTCCTGCTCGTTCCTAGCTCTGGAATCTGAGGGGAACCACAGAAAATGCCGGCGAGGATAGGAAGCTGGTTCTTTGGCAGCCCTCTTGGCTGCAACTTAATATGATTTTATTAGAGCTAAGCTGGTATAATAGCAACGGAGGTGGTCCATCATGTCTCCTTGCCAACATCAACAGAAGACAGCTATTAACTCATTTTCATTCCTCTCCAGCAGGAGATTCAAATGCTCCTCCTCCTACAGAGTCAAGAAAAAGTTCCTCTATCTGCATCCTCGTCTCACCTGTCTGATTTCACCTTGATGAGTTTTCCTTGACGCTATGAGATGTTCACCTTCATAGGGTTATAAAGTCCAGCCTTGAGACTCTATAATCCCACCTACTATCCAATCGGGTTGCTTAATTAGGGGCTACAGGTAGTCCTCTACTTACAAGTATTCCTTTAGCAAACAACACTGAAAACAGGGACATAGAGTGGTCCTTGCAATTACGACCATCACAGTATCCCCATTGTCATAGAGTCAAAATCCTTCCTTCCTTCCTTCCTCTCCTCCTTGTTCCCCTTCTTTCTTTTTCTCCTTCCTTCCTCCATCTCTCCTTTCCCCATTCATCATTTTCTTCTTTCCAACTTCCCTTCCTCTTTCTACTTCTTTCTTCTCCTTCCCTTTTCTTCCTTCCTTTTCCTTCTTTCTCTCTTTGCTTTTTCCCTTTCTTCCTCATTTTATCATTCCTTTCTTCCTCCCTCCTTCCCTCCCTCCCTCCCTCCCTTTCTTTTCCCTTTCTTTCTCCTTCATCCCTCCCTCCTTCCCTCCCTTCCTTCTCCTTCCTTTTTGTTTCTCCTTTCCTTCTTCTCTTCTTCTTTGTTCTCATTTCATCTTCCTTCCTCCCTCTTCCTTCCCCTTTTCCTTCCTTCCTTCCATCTTTTTCTTTTTCCTTCCTTCTTTCCTCCATCTTTTTCTCCCTTTTCTCTTTTTTCCTTTCCTTTCTACCTCTTTTTCCCCTTCCTTCCTACATTTTTCCCCCTTTCCTTTCTCTCCCTCCCTCCCTCCCATTTATATGGCCAGGAATTCAGGCAGGCACTACAGCAATACATACAGACATACCATCAACCCCATGTCAAGGACTACAAATCACGAGGACCCACCTACCCAAGAAGGGCACATCTTACACCTCTTCCCGAATGACCTCACCTTCACATCCTCCTCTCAATGCCTGGGGGAGAACATCCAGGGGTCTTCAAAGCCTTCTTAAAGGCTCACTTCCTTTCCCCGTCATCCTAGACCCCCTCTCCACCCCCCACCCCCCCAGAAGCCAAACCTAATCTCTCGGCTGATCCTTTCAAAGCCTCTAATGCTTCTCTAAGGATCTGATGAATTGCTTTGCAGGATAACCAAGTGTCTCTAAAGAGAGTGGATCGAACTTTGAGTCTGGTGGAGGCGAATTCCTAGTAGGGTCCATTGGACAAGAAGCAACGGATGGACACTAATTAAGGAGAGAACTAGAACTAAGGAGAAATTTCCTGACAGTTGGAACAATTAATTAACCAGTGGGACTTCTTGCCTCCAGAAGTTAGCTGTGAATGCTCCAACACTGGAGGTTTTAAAAGAAGAGATTGGACAGCCATTCGTCTGAAATAGCAATAGCACTTAGACTTCTTATATACCGCTTTATAGTGCTTTACAGCCCTCTCTAAGTGGTTTATAAAGTCAGACTCTTGCCCCCAACAGCCTGGGCCCTCATTTTTCCCACCTCGGAAGGATGGAAGGATGAGTCTCCTGCTTGAGCAGGGGGTTGGACTAGAAGACCTCAAAGGCCCCTTCCAACTCTGTCCTTCTGAACCTTTTCTCTTCGTGCTACTGCTAGTTCTTCTCCTGCACAATTTCAGTAGAACAACAGATCTGGGAAGATCCCATGGATTCAAAACCTTTCTCATGGGAACTGTGACCAGACCCAGGAAGGTTTTTTACATGCACTGCATGGGCTGATCTGCCAGTTGAAAGAGGAACTTCATTGATGCAACCCATCGATTGCAAAAGTTGATAACACATGCCCCCAGATCTTTGACACCCTCCCACCCCGAGAGAAGGTACAGAAGGTGAAATAGCCCCAGCGAGAAAGAAATACAGATAATCCTCAACTTATGACTACAAATGAGCCCAACGTTTCTGTTGTTAAGTGAGACAATCTGCTGAGTTTTGCCCCATTTTACGACCTTTCCTGCCACCCTTGTTAGGTGAATCACTGCAGTTGTTAACTTGGCCACCCCATTGTTAAGTGAATCTGGCTTCCCACTTGTCAGAAGGTCACAAAGGGGGATCATGTGATCCCAGGATTCTACAACCACCCTAAATATGAATCAGTTGCCAAGCACCCAAATTTTTATCACGTGACCATGGGGAGGCTACATCGGTCAGAAGTGTGAAAAAGGGTCATAAGTCATCTTTTTCAGTGCCATTGTAACTTTGAACGGTTATTAAGGGAACTATTGTGAGTCAAGGACTCCTAGTATGTGCATTGAGAATGCCTCTGTATCAACACACAAGAAAAGGAAGTAGAAGGAAAACAGAGGGAGAAAAAAAGAACACAAAAGAATATAACTCTGCAAAATATAAATTATTTTTGCACGTCCATGGGCAAAACAGATACTTTCCCTCCAAAATATTAATCATCAATTTCAGCCTGTTAATTTAAAATTAAATTAAAATTTCCTGCGACATTCCCATCATTGCTACTCCCTGACTGAGGATGATGAGGGATGTAGCCTTCGCAGTCATACAGAAGTTGGGGTGGATTTTAACTCCTAGTGTCTGGGACAACCCCTTCCCTCCAGTGGGACCACCAAGCATCTACCTGGGGTCCCAAGCTTGGTTTCCACATTGGGAGGATGAGAGAGAGAAAGAGAGACAACAAGAGAGTGGGAGAATAAGGAACAGAATGGGACAGAGACAGAGAGAGAGAGAGAGAGGCAATGACAGAATGAGAGAGAGAAAGGGAGAATGAGAGAAAGAAAGAGACAGGAAGAGAGAGAGTCAGACAAAGAAAGTCAGATAAAGGGAGAATGAGAGAGAGAGAGAAGGAGAAAGGGAGAATAAGAAGCAGAAGGAGAGAGAATGAAAGAGAAAATGTGAGAATGAAAGAGGATGAGAGAGAATAAGAGAAAAGGGATGAGACAAAGAAAGAGAGAAGATTACGATAGAATGAGGGAAAGAATAAGAGACAGAGAGAAGAGAAAATGAATGAAAGAGGGAGGGAGAGAGACTGGAAAACTAAAGTGGAGATAAGGCCAAAGCGAAGTGATTCTGGATGCCTCCCGTCCTTCGTTTAAACGGATGGAAAGAGAAGGGCGGTAACAAAGGGCGAAGTAACCTATAAAACTGGAGCACCTCTAGGAGCTGGCAGGGAGGCGGCCGTCTCTAAATCCGAATCAAAAACCCTTCGCGTTTGTTTCTCTTTGTCCGCACGCGCCTGTCAGTCTTGAACCGTTTTGATGCTCCCTAAGCGGGGACTGGAATTCCCAGTTTCCTAGGAATTGCCCCAAACTCACCCAGGCGGCTTTCATGCCTAAGGTGGGACTAGAACTCACCTTCTGCCCACTTTCTAGCCCGGAGCCTTAACCACTAGACTAAATGGTGTTTGTCTTTGTTCATCTATGAGCAAATTTGGAGGGGGTAACACACGCAGACAAGCACGCCTCAGCCACAGGTCCCAAGCAACGGGGATTTGCGCGCTACATTTTTGCACCCGGAGTTCCTGCAAGCAGTTAGTAGTTGTTTAAAAACACACACACGCATTTTCCCGCCCCTGAAGCTGCAAAGAAACCGAATTACCGCCCTTTTGCGTGCAGATTTTCGCAGATTCACAAAGCGGGGCAACAAACACCGGATTTTTAACCTCCTCCCGCTGCTTAGGCAGTTTGAAAGCTCCGCGATATTCGTTCCAGCAAGATGCGTTTAAACCGAATTAGGTTCTCCAACGATTCGGTTTAACGAGCCCTGGTACGGATCCTTTCCACGGCAAGCAGCTTTTTAAAAAGTGTAAAAATTGAATAACGAATTTTAAAACCTGAGTTCCTACGAAGGTGAAATTTAACACCTTTAAATCCCCTTTAAGCTTAATTTTATACTTATATATATATATATAGAGAGAGAGAGAGAGAGAGAGATCCTGATGAGGTCTCCGTGAAGGATGCGTGTATGCAATTACACGCATCCTTCACGGAGAGAATTCTCATCAGGGTCTAGATAACTGAAATCGTATATTTGAACTACGTCTCTCATACCTAAAGGTGTTTGAAAACCTACGAGTGTCATACCTGGGGCGTCATCAGAGAATCCAGAACGAAGGCGCTTCGCCCTTTCGGGAACATTTGGCATCCGACTCGCGTTTATTACAATGTAACGCGTGAATGCTTATTTGCTTTGATTGCAGGGAAATGTGTGAATGCCTTATATATATGTATGTATGTGTGTATGCTGCCCGGAATCACCCAGAGCGAATTTGGGGTCATGTATATTTTCTTAAATAAAATTAAAAACAGCAACCAATGATGGGTTGAGGTGAAATGTAAATTGTTCCGAGTAGGGACAGGCGCTGGGAAAGCAAGGCAGACTTCAATATAATGCATTTAAAAAAAATAATAATTAAAAAAAAAACTTGGCTACTTTCACAGGTGCAGACTTTAATTCCCGAAATTTAGCCTGGGCAATTCTGGGAGTTGAAGCCCACACCTCTTAAAATGGCCCAAACTGGGGGAAAAATTGACATAACGCCGGCCTAAAAGGATAACAAAAAGGAAGCAGGTGAATTTGATAGAGACTTTTATCAAGTGGACGAGTTCTGCCCAGACTGTACCATTCACAGAGCTGGGCTGGGGGTGGGCGAGGAAATTTAGAAATTCTTTCTCGACTTCGAGAGGCGATTTGCCCACGTGCAAAAAAGCACCTTCCTCCCCACCACGCCACGTTCTTCCCGCCTCCTTTGCTTCCTCCTCCCTCTACACACACCCCGAAATGGTCCAGCCCAGACAAGTAACGTTATTTGCCTCTGGCTCTGTAGCCTCGTTACATCTGTAAAGCTTCTTAAAGCAGCACCTGGAGGAGGCGGGGGGAGGACACACGTGTTTGCGGATTTTCACAATCTCTGACCTTGGGAAGCTGGACCCTTAGGAAAGCCCGGCTTTTGGGGAGGGGGACGAGATTGGCAAGAAGGCCCTGGGGGGGGGGGGGACTCCGCCGCCAGGCTGCAGAGAGCTCGCCTCGTTTTTCTCATCTCAGCTCTCTGAAGTCTGTAATTACCGCCGACCGACCGATTTGCTGCAACTTGCCCGCCCCGACAGCCTGCCAGCCCTCCCCCACCCACCCCCTTCCCTCGCGGGACTCCTCCTGCGAAGGAAGCGAGGCGGCAACCTTCGGCTAAAGAACCGGGCGAGCGAGTCGTCAGAAGCCGGGGTTCAGAGACGCGCGAAGGCTGGATGCGGTCAGAGAGGGAGGGAGGGAGGGGAGCTTTGCCTCCTGACCTTCTCACCCCCAGCCTCAAAAATCTCCCCCCCCCCCGGGAGAGTAGAAGGTGGCTGCACCCCTCCGAAATCAGCCGAGCTCCCCCCGATTTCTGGGTTGCAGCAAACCCGCTTCCGACAACGGCCAATTTGCGCCCAGCTTCTGACAATTGCGATCCGCCGGGCAGGGAGGGGCAGTTTCCCAGGCCAGCCAGGGCCCCGACGCCTCACCGAGGCAGGGGGAGGGCAAGTCTCGGGATGCTTTCCGAGGTTAGGAAGGTGCCCGACCGGTTGGACCGAACCGGGTCGGAAAACTACTCGGAACCCGACCTTTCAGCTATAAAAACAGGGGGTTGGAATCGGGCTAAGGCAGCCGGGGGGGGGGGGGGGCAGAGATGACCCCTTCACCTCCCCCTCTTGCCCTCCAAACCCCGACAGCGAGGGCAAGGGAAACATCCCCCCCTCCCCATCGCAAGAACGAAGCTTGGATAGCAAGAGTCAAGGAGCGAAGGCTAAGCCCGCTTCGCGCCGCGTTTACCCAGCGAAGAATCGCTTAAAGCTTTACCCGAAGCTTCGGGGAGTTTGGCTTCCTCTCCACCGCCCCCCCCCCCTTCCCTACCATCAAACACTCCCCCCCCCCCCATCATGTATTTGCAGTTATAAGCCAGAAGGCAGAAAAACAAGCCCGGGCGGCTGTCGATTCTCAACCATTTACCGAGAGAGAGAGAGGGAGAACAACTACAGCCACTTTCGAGAAAATCTTGCGTTTTTTTCACTGGGGTTTCGTTTTTTGCCCCGGGTGGGGGCACGAAAATGAGCGAAGTCCCCCCACTCTTTACAAAGCTAATCTTCTAAACAGAGGACGGAGAAAACGGAGCAGAAAAAGAGTGAACCTGTTCTTAAGGAGAAAATATTTTCTATTTTTATGCTTCTGGTATTTTTACGCTTCCTTCCCAAAGCCGCCTTACTCTGCTCCTTTGGTTTGCTTCTCTTAAAAAAAAATCATTTTGTTTCCTGCTCTTTTTTTAACCATAATTAAGTTAAAATCACGTTTTTTTCTAAAACAAAAAAACCCCCCAAAAACTGGCTTGTATCTTCATTTAACTAGCCCGTGAGCGCATCAAAAGTGTATTTCTTTAAAAAACAAAAATCATACAATCTCTTCCCCACCTTTTCAAAGTCCCCCCCCCCACTTCTTATAGTATCCTTAATTTTTATTTTATTTTTTTGGGAGTTCATCCATTCAAAACAAACACCGAGTTGGGGAAAATCTAAGGCGCAAAATTACCGAGGTCTTAAAATTATCTTAGGAACCGCAATTCCCTAGGTGCCCAGTGACACCCAGTTCTCGACAATGGGTTAGAAAAAGGCGAAGCCCACCTTTCCTGGCCAGGCTAGCTTCGCCAGAGAGTGGGTCCCTCCCCGCCCCGAAATATTAAGGAATTAGACAACCAACTTACCACCAGATGGGATAACTCGAAAGAACCCGGGTCATTCCGCCAATAAACAGCAAATATCCTAGAAAGAACATTTTTGTCGCCTGGGAAAGTTGGTTTTTAAAAAAGATGCAGGTCGGAGAAAAGTCGGGCGAATAATAAAATAAAAAGAAGAAGAAAGCAAGAATTTGCAAGAATTTTTTCTCTCCTCCAGACGCGCTGGATAGCCGGGAGGAAAAAAAACAAAAAACTACGCCACCCCTTTAAAAAAATTAGCCTCAACAGGTAGCTGAGTTTCCCGTCTCTCGCGGATTGTTCCTCGGCGTCTCTCTCCAACTTTCTCGCAAAAAAACCAAAAAACACCCCGATATAAATCAGCCCGAATTAATTTCGGAGAGGGGTTCGCCCTGTTTTTTCCTTTTTGGCCGGGGTGGGTGGGAAGAGGGAGTCTTTGCGGTCTCAGCCAAGCTAAAAAAAAAAGGAAAGGAAAGAAAGAAATATTTAACAGAAAAATAAGTTTTCAGGAAATCAACCGGCAATTCGAGGAGGAAACCGCCGAGCCTGCCTCGACTCAAATGCCAGAAGAGCGACTGAGCTACTTCCGAGAAGGTGCTTCTTTTAATACCTAATTAAAGACGCGTTGGCCCACAATCCCATGTGTGTGAAACTGAGCAGAGTACGAAAGGGAGAGAGAGAGGGAGGGAGAGGAATAAAGGAGAGAAGGAAAGAAGGAGATAAAAGGAAGGGGAAAAATAGAATTACATTTTGGAGAAGGTAGGTAACGCAGTGATGGAGCGAGTGAAACCCAATTCGGGGTGTGGCCTCCATGTATTGCCCCCCCCCCTTTATAAAATGGGGGTGATTTTAAGGAAGGCTGGTTTTAAAGACCCCAGACTCTCCCAGCCACCCCTTTTCTCTGCTTCGTAGATCCGACCCCGGGCGTCGAAAGCGGTGGCTAGAATCGCAATTTAGGGATTTATTTGTTTTTAAATCTTTCACTCACTACTTGGGGAATTTATTTACAGTTCCACAAAACAGGAGGCTTTCCGGAACTCCTCAACCCGTGTCAGATGTTCTGGGAGGGAGACGATGTCCCCCCCCGTCTCCCCCCCCCCCCGTCCGAATTTGACACGCTTGTCGCGTTCCCACGAGACGCTGAACCAGCGCAAGGGATGGACGCGGCTTGTGAGGCCCTCCGAGGTCTCTCTTGCTTAAAACAGATCGGTTTGGAGATACCCCCAAAGAAAGAAAAAAAGGGGGGGAGGGAGACCGCTTTGGAGAGGGGGGGGGTTCAATACGGGGGCAGATTGAACGTGTCGTGTGAATGCGGTGTGCGGGGAAGGAGGCTTTACCCGCTTAGGAGAAGCGATTGTGGGGATGAAGCCGCCCGAGTTTAGCTTTGTTCTGCTGTAATTCTGGTGTGACTATGGAGCGAGATCAGTCGGAGGTGGCTGCGCCGGTTAATCCCTGCGATCCGGATTGAGCCAGTTTTCTTTGCCAAGCGCCCAACTTGATTCGATTTCAGCCGAGGCGAAAAGGAGGGATGTCCTTGGAGGACAAGGACTGGAGTGGGGTAGGGGGAGGAAACCCGCACGCAGCTGTTAAGCGGTGCGGTTTTCTTAAGAAGCGGGGAGCAGTCGTCTGCTCGTTTCTCCGCGCGAATTCGGATTCAATCTCAATCGGAAGAAAGATCCTCTGCGAATCGGGCGCTTCGAAACTGGGAGACCTGGGAGCATCCCCTCCCTCCCTCCAGTTCTCTCCCGAATCCGACCACCCGGTCTGGGTGGTGGTTGAAGAAAGTAGGACCACCCGCGGTGCGCGTAAAAGCTATCTGAACGCGGCCTCGCGTGTATTTGTCGGTGGGAACGATCAAAGAATCCTCCCGCTGCGATTCTTCATAGGCCGTTGAGGTTTGGGGGATCTCGGTTACGACCCTTCCTTACCAACTTTCTCGGGAGAAAACGCTTCGCACGCCCTCGAGGCCGGTGTTCAGACAAATACACACGTGCACGGACACACCCCTGGGAGAAAAAGACCTGATTAAAACCACTCGCGTTTGGCGAAAGAAATGAAAAAGCTGTGGATACACACACACACACACACACGCGCGTTTGCTTTCACACGAGTGTGTGCAGAGATCGATACACGTGTTGATGCCGATGCACGCACGAGTGTCTACAGCTTACCCTATGCCCTTCTTCCACGCCCCCTCCTCAAGAAAGGGGAGAGTCGGGAAGAGAGGGGGGTGGTGCACATTTTCCCAATTCAGACAGCATCCTGACACTTGATTGAAGAAAAAGACGCGTGAAAGTGTAATTGTGTTCAGCCCGGTAATTTCAAAGCGAGGGATGTGTATTGCATCTAGAACGCGCGTGTTTCCGACTGAGTGTCTTTAGACACTCGCGGGCTTAAGTCGGCACCTAGGAACCAACGCATGTATTTAAATCTCTGCGCGCGCACGTGTGAAAGCACCTTGAAGGTCCTCACAAACGCGGGTGTGTGTGTAGGCATGCCTCTCCCTCCCCGGGTTCTTTCATGGTTGTCCCGCAACGCCAGGAATTTCTCCTAGGTTCTCTTTTCTTAACGTGTGTGTCCGTGCACGCGTGTGTTTGTGTGAACGCCGATCACGGGCATTTGTAAGAGAGGGATTCCATTTTTCTCCCCCCTCCCGATCCGTCGTTCCTTCCCTTATGACTTAATCAGCGTTATCAGGAGGTTTGATTTTTTTGCACCGGATTTGATCCGGATTGAATCTTTTCCCATTCCTGCCTCTTTCTTCTCCCTTCTTCCTTCCTTCTTTCCTTCCCTCCATCCATTCAGAGAATGAGAGAGAGAGAAAGAAAGAGTGAATGAAAAACAAGGAAGATGGAAACAAAGAGAATGTGAGAGAAAGAGAGAGAGAGAGAGGAGCATTCCTTCCCTTAAACTTCTAATTTAAAAATCGGATATAGGAATTTGCTGGAAAGTCAAAATCTGTTTTTCAGGGCCAGGAAGAAAGGGGTTAGCCGTCTTTCTCACAGATATTCCAGGCTAGCTTTCCCAAGGTTCAAAGCCAAAGGGTTTCCCCCCCCTCACTTTTCACCTGAAATACCTGGGGAATTTTGGACGGATTGTCTTTTTGGGGAGACTGTCTGGAAAAGTGCCTGCAGTTTTCTGGGCAAAATTTCCAAAAGTGATTTGCCATTGCTTCTTTGGTGGGGGATTAGAACTCATGACTTCTGGATTTGCTGCCTTAAGCACTGTGCTGCAGCTGCCAAAAAAGCCAGCACGGTCCTTGGCTGCATAAACAGAGGGACAGAATCAAAATCACACGAAAATACCACTTTGTAATGTCTTGGTAAGGCCTCCGTTGGAATACTGCATTCAGTTTTCATCACCACAATGTAAAAAAGATCAACATCGTTTTTTTGCAGCAAACAGTTGCTGGAATTGAGCACACGTCTAGTTTAATGAAAACAAGGAGTAGGAGTGACATGATATCAGTCTTCCAAGGTCTCAGAGACTGCCCCAAAGAGAAGGAGGAAGGTCAACCCATTTTCCAAAGCACCGGGAGGCAGGACAAGAAGCAAAGCATGGAAACTAATCAAGCTAGAACAAAGGAGAAATTTCCTATCAGTAAGAACAATTAACCAGGCTTGACTCCAGAAGTCGTGGGTGCTCCATCACTGGAAGTTTCTAAGAACTCCAACGCTCCTCTTCACTTCTCTTCTCTTCTTATTCCTTATTCTGTTCTCTTCTTATTCCTTATTCTCTTCTCTTCTTATTCCTTATTCTATTCTACTTATTCCTTATTCCATTCCATTCCATTCCATCCTGTCTGTTCTGTTCTGTTCTGTTCTGTTCTGTTCTGTTCTATTCTATTCTATTCTATTCTATTCTATTCTATTCCATATTCTATTCTATTCTATCCTATGCCATCCCATCCCATCCTATTTATATTCTATTCTATTCTATCCTGTCTATTCTATTCTGTTCTATTTCTGTTCTATTCTATTTCTATTCTATTCTATTCTATTCTATTCTATTCTATTCTATTCTATTCCATTCCATATTCTATTCTATTCTATCCTATGCCATCCCATCCCATCCTATTTATATTCTATTCTATTCTATCCTGTCTATTCTATTCTGTTCTATTTCTGTTCTATTCTATTCTATTCTATTCTATTCTATTCTATTCCATTCCATATTCTATTCTATTCTATCCTATGCCATGCCATCCCATCCCATCCTATTTATATTCTATTCTATCCTGTCTATTCTATTCTATTCTATTCTATTTCTATTCTATTCTATTCTATTCCATTCCATTCCATATTCTATTCTATTCTATCCTATGCCATCCCATCCCATCCTATTTATATTCTATTCTATTCTATCCTGTCTATTCTATTCTGTTCTATTCTATTCTATTCTATTCTATTCTATTCTATTCTATTCTATTCTATTCTATCCCATCCCATCCCATTCTATTCTATTCCCTATTCTATTCCATTCCATTCTATCCTGTCTATTCTATTTTGTTCTGTTCTATTCTATTCTATTCCCTATTCCATTCCATCCCATCCTGTCTATTCTATTTCTATTCTATTCCATTCCATTCTATTCTACATTCTATGTTCTATTCTACTTTCTATTTCTATTCTATTCTATTTCTATTCTACTGCACTGCACCCATTCCATTCTCTACCATGACATTTACGGCCCAGAAATTAGACCCAAGGAGGAAGAGGAGGACGGTGGGATCCTTGGTGCTCTGAGCTGGGTGTTCCACCATCTCATAGCCTTCGCTGTGCCTCTTTGGATTCCATTGACGTGTTTCTATCACTTTCTTATCTTTCTTAGTTATGAGTTCAAACTTTGCCTTTTTGGGTGTCTTAGAAGTCAGAGAATCGGGGAGGCTGAATCTTAGAGGCCAACAAGCCACCAACAGGAACTCTTAAGAATGTGGTTCTGCTAATATGAAGACTTCTTTGACAACGAGGTGGTTGGTATATAAATGGAAGGAAGGAAGGAGAGAAGGGGGAAGGAGGGAGGAAGGAAGGTGAAATGGAAGGAAGGAAGGAAAGAAGGAAGAAGAAAAGGGGGTAAGGAGAGAGGAAGGAAGGAAGGAGAGTAGGGAGGAAAGAAAAAGGTGAAATTAAATTAAATGGCTCGTATAATGTTGTTGGGGTGGGGGGCAGGGGGTTATTTTATTATTTTATTATATGATTCTCTCTTATATTAGTTTCATTGCTTTTTATATGATGTTTTTATATTCTTGTAAGCCGCCTTGAGTTGCCATGTGTGAATAGGTGGCTATATAAATCTCCTAAATAAATAAATAAAGATAAATAAATAATGGGAGGAAGGAGGAGGGAGGGAGGGAGGAAGGTGAAATGAAAGGGAAGGAGGAAGGAAGGAACAAGAGTAGGGAGGGATGGAAGAATGAAGGAAAGTGAAATGGAAAGAAGGGAAGGAGAGAGGAAGGAAGGAAAGTAGGGAGGAAGGAAAAAAGGTGAAATGGAAGGAAGGAAGGAAGGAAGGAAGGACTTATTTGGGGTAGCTTGAAGAATATAACCCAATGCCAAATTAAGGCAACTATGTAGGTTTGTGATTATTAATTCTTTTGATTGGATGCAGGTAGTCCTCAACTTGAGACCATTCATTTAGCAACCAAAGTTATAACGGCATTGAAAAAAGTGACTTCTGTCTGTTTTCACACTTATGACCGTTGCAGCATCTCCAGGGCCACGTGATCAATTCGCACACCCAGCAACTGGCTCATATTTATGACAGTCACCGTGTCCTGGGGTATAAGGTCTCTTAGAGATACAGGTAGCCCTCGACTTATGACCTAAATTGGAGCCCCACAATTACGTTGCTAAATGAGACATTTGCTAAGTGAATTTTGCCCCATTCTACGACCTTTCTTGCCCCAGTTGTTAAGTGAATCTCTGCAGTTGTTAAATTAGTCACACGGTCATTAAGCAAGTCTGGGCTTCCCCGTTGATTCTGCCTGTCAGAAGGCCTCAAAAGGGGATTAATTATATGACTCCAGGACACTGCGACCGTCGTAAATACGAGTCAGTTACCAAATGTCCAAATTTTGATCAGATGCCACAACCGACGTAAGTGTGAAAAACGATCATCGCTCACTTTTTTCAGTGTCGTTGTAACTTTGAATGGTTGCTAAATGAACTGCTATAAGTCGAGGACCACCTGTACAGGAACGCAATTTCTTGCTGAATTGTTCCACTTAAAAATTATGGGTTTGCACAAAAAAGAAAAAGAAAACCCAAGTGTGAATTTGCACTGCCATCTTGTGGTTGAAAATCTCGGACAATTTTTCTTCCTGGTTTAGGATTTTAGATATAGAATAACAGAGTTGGAAGGGACCTTGGAGGTCATCTAGTCCAACCCGCAGCTCAAGCAGGAGAGTCTATACAGGTAGCCCTCAATTTACAACCGTTCATTTGGCAACGCTTCATACTTACAAACGCACATGGAACAAGTGACTTATGACCAGTCCTCGCACTTATAACCATCACAGTATTTCTCCACCGCCATGGGATCAAAATTCCGGCCCCTGGCAACCGGTGCGTGTTTGCGATGGTCCTGTGAACGCCATTTGCGACTTTCCCAAGCCAGTTCCTCACGAGCAAAATCAAGGAAGGGAGCTGGATTCGCTTAACGGCTGCCCGATTCACTTAACAACTGTGTTCCTTCGCAGGGCGAATGAATCTTATGCAGTTCCTGATGAGAACCAATTATAGAGATGACAAAGAATTAGCTTTTATTTCGGATGGGCTCGGAGGTTAAACTGTGGTCGTAAGTCGAGAACTGCCTGTTTCATCCCGTCACTCCAGCCCATTGATATGGATTATTTGTCCCCAAAGTCAGCCTAGGTATAGTTCTTAATGTATCAGACTAGAAACTGGGAGGCTGTGGGTTCTAATCCTACCCTAGGGACAAAGCCAGCTGGGTGACCTTGAGCCAGCCACTCTCTCTCAGCCCTAGGAAGCGGGCAACGGCAAGCCACTTTTGAAAAATGTTATCAAGAAAACTGCAGGGATTTGTCTAGCCATTTTAAAGAATCGGACAGTATTGAACAGAAAAGGATAAAAATTAAAAATTAAAATTATACAGGAAATATCATTTTCAGTGATGATTGACACCAGGGGGCGACAAATACCCATGAATTAAACACAGCCAAAAATTGGATTTTTTTTAAAAAAAAACAGTACAGGCAGTCCTCGACTTACAACAGTTCGTTTAGTGACCGTTCAAAGTTATAACAGCACTGGAAAAAGTGACTTAGGACCGTTTTTCACATTTACGACCATTGCAGCCATCCCTGGGGTCACATGAGCAAAATTCAGACTCTTGGTAACTGACTTGTATTTATGACGGTCGCAGCGTCCTGGGGATCCCGTGATTCCCTTTTGCGACGTTCCGAGAAGCCAGATTTACTTAACAACTGTGTGACTAACTAACAATTGTGGTGATTCACTTAACAACAGTGGCAAGAAAGGTCATAAAATGAGGCGGCAGAACCCACGGAGATTTGGGGCTCAGTTGTGGTCATAAGTCGAGGACTAACTGTGAAAGAAATGACTTTCCAATCCTTTTAACAACCATTTTATTAATTGGCTTATTTATTTATCAAATTTATATGGTGAATGTAAAATCCTGGTGATTTTATCCATCCTTCTTCTCAAAAGCTATGTTCACTTTATTTCTTTGTTTTTTTAATTGATTAAACTCATACACTGCCCATCCCACCGATTATTAGATAACTGTGCAGTTTGCAAAATGGGAAAAAATAAATAGAAAAACAATTAACATTTGAAATAAATAAGAATATACGTAACTATTTTGTCTTTTTTTAAAACTTCCAATATATTTCTTCTTCGGCTGGTTCCAGTTTGGTCCAACAATCTGGAGCATCACCTAGTGGTCTCCCATCCAAGTATCAATTACATCTCATTAAGTTTAAGGTCAGATGAGGTCGACTAGAGATTTCTATTATCAATGAAAAAATAAATTGTATTAGGAGAGATTAAATGAGCAGAAAAATGTTCTGAGCGCAACTAAATGAGAGTCTGCTAAACTCGGTTCATGTTAAGTCTGGTTTATTCTCTGCTGGCATTTGGGAAAACCAGAGATTGCAATTGAATATATTATGCAATCTTGAAAAAAACAAAAAAAAACAAAGGCTGAATTCAGGAGCCAAGGAAAACCTTGTGATTCACATGTTTCCTTTGTAGAAATAACTAAAAACTAATTTATAATCTTGGCTTGTCTGTTGGGACACACCCATTCCTTCCGCCAAATGTCTGAATTTTGCAATTTTTGGGAAGTATTTTTTTAGTTACTGGGCTGGTCAAGAGACAGCTGGCTTTGGCTGTGACTTCCCATCAGGCACTGCCAAGGAGATGTGGCTTATGGTTTCAGCGGTCCAGCCTGCTGTAGCTCCCATCCCAGAAGTACAAAATTTGCCAAATGTTATTTCCGCGTTCAGGTTTTTCAAGTCTTTGCTTCCTAATGAAACTGATGATGGTTCAGAAGTGGTGTGATGATGGTTTGTTTAAGGTCTGACCTCTGGACTCCCAGATGCCTCTTGGCTGGAAATGATTTACACCTTGGTGTTTTTTCTGCTTGGACTTGCAACTGCTTTGCTACCTGGTGCAGACAAAGGGAGGCCACAGATCACTGGCTGCACAGGGCAAGGAGGGGAGTTTGTTTTAAAGGGTGACACACTTAGACGCTTGAGGGGAAAAGCAGAGGAAGGATGGAATTGGTGACCTGCCTCTTCTCTCCTTCCCTTTGATCCCCTTCCTTCTTCCTGCAAAAACAATCTTTCCTTGCGCCATTTTCCTTCTCTTTCCCTTCCTTCCTTCCTTCCTTCCTTCCTTCCTTCCTTCCTTCCTTCCTTCCTTCCTTCCTTCCTTCCTCCTTGTTCCCATTCTCCTTTCATTTTCTCTTTCCTCCCTCCCTCCCAACTCTCCTTTCCCCCTTTTCTTCTTTCCAGTTTCTTTCCTTCATTCTCCTCTCTCTTCCTTCCTTTCATTTCACTTTCCTTCTTTCCCTCCCTCCCTCCCTCCCTCCCTCCCTCCTTCCTTCCTTCCTCTTTTTCTCTTCCTCCTCCTCCCCTCCTCTATCCTTTCCTTTTCCCTTTCTCTTCTCCTTCCTCCTTCTCCTTCTGATTCTCTTTCATTCCTCCACTCTTCTAACTCTGATGATGTTTCCTAGTTGGGTCATGAAACACTTGTAAGAAAACCATTGAGCTCAGAGAACTCCAATGACTCCACAATCTCTCCTCCTCCTCCTCCTCCTCCCCCCTCCCTCCTTCTTCTCAGAAACCTCACAACCCAACCCTGAGATGTCATCAAAACTTTCAGCATCCATAAGTCGTATTCTCATCCTTCTATGAAAATATAATACGATCCGGTGAAGCCATAGGAAAGTTCCCGTGTTTTTCTAAAGACAATATTGTATTTTTTGCGATGTTCAAAAAATCTTTTTCAAGTTGGCCAAACTCTTGTGATGTGATCCAGGATACCGCTTGGACGCCTATTGGAAGAAAAGGAATAGCAACCTTTGCTGGGGGAAGTGGTCGGACTAGATCAGGGCTCTTGGCCACTTTAAACCTGAAGGACTTCAACTCCCAGGATTCCCCAGCCAGCAAAACTTGAAGTCCTTCAGGCTTAAAGTGGCCAAGGTTGGACTAGATGACCTCTGAGGTCCCCTGCAACTATGCTATTCTTTTATTCTGCTTTTCCATGATTAAAACAACCCCGAGCCAAAGAGCAAAGCAACTGAAGAACCAGGAAATAGAAGGGGAAAAAAAAAGAGAACAGATTCACAGTTTTTATCCTTTTCAAAAAAGAACCGAGCTAGGAAGGAATCCAGCCCTCAGAAATAGAGGTAGTCCTCGGCTTATGACTATAATCGATCCCAAAATTTCTGTTGCTAAGTAAGACATTTCTTAAGCAAGTTTTACCCCTATTTTACTACCTTTCTTGTTGCAGTTGTTAAGTTAGTAAGATCAGAAGTGGATCAACAGGGATCCTACCTGTTCCACTACCTGAACAGTTGCTAAATGAACCATTGTAAATTGAGGACCACCCGCCATTGGGATCACCTCAAAGACTGAATTCACTTTTTCCTTTTTGCAAGTCAGGGTTAAGAGGTGAGCACATGCTCTTGCCTTAATGGTTAATCATTGACCAACCTGATTAAAAAGAGCTGCGGACACCTAAAACATCAGATGGCGATCCGTCTGGGAAAGGATCAGCTCTAGATCAAAGCAGGAAGCACCAAAATAAGTCAGAAACACAGGAAGTCCTCCACCTACAACCATTTGCTCAGTGGCAGCACCGATAAAAGGGACTTATAAACCATTTTTCACACGTATGACCATTGCAGTACCCCCTTGGTCATGTGATCCAAATTAAGACCCTTGGCAACTGACTCGTATTTATGACAGTCATCATGTCCTTGGGGGTCACGTGATCCTCTTTTGCAAATTCTGATGAGCAAAGTCAGTGGAGAAGCCGGATTCACTTAATAATTGTGCACTGATTTAATAACTGCAGTGATTCACTTAACGACACTGGCAAGGAAAGTAATAAAGTGGTGCAAAATCCAGCTGTCTTACTTAATGACGGGCAAGTGCCAAGTATCTCAATCATTTAGCCACGGGGGTTGCAGCAATGGTTGTAATTGTGGGGAAAAAAAAAACCCATCCTTTTTTTCGATGCCATTTTAATTTCAGCCACTAACTTATCTTTCTTCTTCAGAGTCTAATTCTGGCTTCTTTCAAAGGTCAGCCTGAAAGCCCTCGTCCGGACGATGCCACAGCCAGGCGCCTTACATAAGAGGATTAAACGAAAAGAAAGAAGCACACACCCACACAAAATAGTGATAATAAAAATCGAGGGTGAAAATACGCCGAGCGAAATCCAAGAACGAGGAATCTTTTCTGTAGAAACACCTGTCTTCTTTCTAATTCTTCTGAAAAGCCCCAAAAACTTGGCCAAGCAGGAGAATTTCATCTCGCGAAGGATTCGTCTCGCAACTTCCAGCATTCGCCCTGCAAATGCTGAAAGGAGTGGATTTAGGGTGGAAGAGAGGTAGTCCTTCACTTACAACGGTTCGGTTAGTGACCGTTCAAAGTTACAAGGGCAGACATTTTAAAATATACAGTTGATTATTTAATGGATACCAGAAGTGTATAATGAGAGCATTTTATTATGATTAAAGTAGGGGAACAATTTTTTTTTTAAAATTAGATAGATTGAGGGGATATACCATATGGATCCTAAATATATTGGCTTTATTTTAGTTTTACTCTTTTTTAGATTGTTTATTATATATCGGCTTAGATAAAATTAAGGATAATAATGATGTGTAATGTAAAATAAAATAGGTGGTAAACTGAAAATGGAAATAATAGGGGATAAAGAATTGAAAATTCATGTGCGGGTGAAATGATATTGATATTAAATTAATGAACTGAAATATGAAATGGAAACTTATTTAAAGATGAGTGAAATGGATAATGATATGAGATGATGTTATATGATTGATGGAAATGAAAGTATGACTATGTACAATCCGGAATCATGTTGCCCATGTGAAGAGATGTGTAAAAATAAAAAAATAAAAAACTTTTCAAAAAGGAAAGTTACAAGGGCACTGAAAAGAGCGAAATGGACCATTTTTCACACTTACGACCATTGCAGCACTCAGCGGAACAGAATTCGGATGCTTGGCAATGGACTCTTAGTTATGACGGTCACTGTGCCCCTGGGGGTTACGTGATTCCCCTTTTGTGACCTTCTGACAAGCAGAGTCAATGGGGAAGCCGGATTTGCTTAACAACTGGGTGACTCAATTAACAACTGCAATGATTCACTTAACAACTGCAGCAAGAAAGGTAGTAAAATGGGGGTAAAACTTGCTTAAGAAACGTCTCACTTAACAACAGTGACAAGAAAGGTTTTAAAATGGGGCACAAAGAAATGCCTCACTTAGCAACAGAACTTTTGGGCTCTATTGTGGTCGTAAGTTGAGGACTAACTATAGTCTAAATGCACCAAGCAGGAGATCTTGGTACAGGAAGTGCTCAATTTACGACCATAATGGGGATTAGAATTTCCACTGCTGAGCAAGGGTTGCTAAGCGAGTTTCCCCCTAATTTTACCAACTTTTTTTCTCATGGTTGTTAAGTGAATCACTATGATTGTTAAGTGAATCATATCCCCCCCCTCCCCATTTGACTTGGCTTGTCGGAAGGTCCTAAGTGAGAATCACATGACCTCAGGATGCTGAAACCATTGTAAGTGCCTGCCAACTGCCTGGCACCCCTTAAGTTTGATCATGTGACTGTGGGACGTTGCGACGGTCGCAAAAGCGAGGACCGGTTGTCAATCACTTTTTCCAGGGCTCTTGTAACTTCAAATGGCTGCTAAATGAATGGTCATAAACTGAGGACTACCGCTATCTTATTAGGAAACAAATTTCATAAATAATAAATCACAAATGAATAAATGAATAATTTATTTATTTATTATTTATTAATTAAACTTATATACCGCCCCCTCTCCCAAAGGGACTTGGGGCGGTGAACAGCCAAGATAAAAATACATATACAGAACACATATACAACATGATAATATTAAAAATTAAAAGAATTAAATATAGCATGGCTCTAATTAAAAATATAAACAAAAGTTAAAAGAAATTAAAACCAGGTTGAAATTTAAAAACCCCTAGGCCAGTGCGGCTTGCTGAAATAGGTGAGTTTTAAGTAACCGACGGAAGGCCATGAGATCAGGGGCGGCCCTTACCTCCGGGGGTAATTCATTCCAGAGAGGGGGTGCCCCCAATGAGAAGGCCTGCATCTTCGGGGTTGCCAGCCGTCCAGCCGGCGGCACCCCGAGGAGACCGACTCTATGGGAGCGTATCGGTCGGTGGGAGGCCGATGATGGCAGGAGGCGGTCTCGCAGGTATCCCGGTCCCGAGCCATGGATCTTATCCTTATCTCTCCCTCTCCCTCCCTCCTCTCTCTCTCTCTCTCACACACACACAGGTTGTGTGTTTCACAGGTTTGTATTTTAGTACTGCTAAGATTCATGCATTCAGTCTGCCAGTTTTGTAATCATTATGACAGAGAGAGTGAAAAGCAATATTGTATATTGAATAATACAACTTCGAGGACATTGAGGTGAGATAAGAAAGTCGTCTTCTTCCAAGAGAAGAGCCCACAACCCAGAATATGTTCGCTTGTTTATCACATGTGGAAATTGCCTACATGCCTTGCAGGATGAGTCTAAACCCATTTCCTGTATCGGGCAGGGGGTGGACTAGATGATCTCAGGGGGAACCCCTCCTTCTAACCCTAGGATTCCACGGCTCCCAAAATGTAAGAGGCAATTTAGAAGCACTTGAAGTTTAACTGTGACATCGGACTTTCCACTGATCTGGGGTACTAAACCCAGGTTTATTTTTTAAAATTTTAATTTTTAGGTTTCCAATCATTGTAAAATATGCACAGCAGAGACTGTGCAATGTCCAATGGGGATTGGGAGCTGAAGTCCACACTTCTGAAATCCATCTGGTGAAATAAAATTATGAAATAAAACTTAGAGACTTTGGATGGGAGACCACCAGGAGATCACGTAACCCCTTGCAATTTTTGGAGAAATACATCATGACAATATGTGGCTGGGGAATTCTGGGAGCTGAAGTTCACACCTCTGAAATCCATCTGATGTAATAACATTATAAAATAAGTCTTAGAGAAACCTGGATGGGAGACCCCCAGGAGATCACACAACACTTTGTAACTATTCTAGAGCTCTCTCATGGATACCCACCATCATCTTTGGAGGAACGAATACACCACGCTAGCGGCTGGTTGAGGGATGGTTGAGGCTGTGAGTTCAACTGTAGGTAGAGGCTAATATTTGGAATAGACTGTCCTGCTCAAGCAGGGGGTTGGACTAAATGACCTCCAAGGTCCCTTCCAACTCTGTTATTTTAGGTTCTAAGTGTAATGCCTGCTTCGAAAACTTCACTTCCTTTCTCGGAGAAGCAATGCCAATTCGCACACACCTCCTTGACGGTGCCAACGGATTCCTAGTAGCGGCATCAGCAAAAAAAAATAAAATATTGCCACGAAGCAAATCACAGCCTCTCACTGGCTGGTGGGTTTTGTTTGTTTCAATAATGTTAGGATGCCAGTTTGTTATGGCCAAGGTTGGGACCCCCAGTGGACAATGAAGGTGTGCGGTTCTCGTCGGACTGTCCAACTGGATGGTGCCCAGGTCTGGCTCCATCAGATTTGGTTCAACCCAAGGGGACCAGCTGAAGCTGGTCAGTTAAGTCTGGTTGGATGAATTGAAAAGAGCGACGGACTCAGCTCAAAGCTGGTTAATCGCTGCCAAAATCATCTTACGGGGAACCAGATTTGAACTTTCAAGCGGAATAATGCTGGATCACCTAAGGACTAACCCTCCCCCTCCCCCTGAGTCCTTTCAATGCAAGTCCTCGATTTACGACTATAATCAGAAGTAGGGTTTTCCTGGCTAAGCAAGGCGGATGGTTAAGTGAGTCACGCCTGATTTTACAGCCTGGATTTGCAGTGGTTGTTAAACGAGTTGCTGAGGTTGAATCACACGGTCATTAAATGAATCTGGCTTCGCCATTGCTTGTCGAAGCCAATGGGGAAGGTCACAAATAGTGACCACACAACTCCGGCATGCCGTAAATACTCACCAGGTGCCAAAACACCTGGATTTTGATCACTGACTGTGTGGGGATGCGGCAACTGGTCGTAACTGCGAGGACCAGTCATAAGTAGCTTTTTTGAATGCCATTGTAACTGGTTGCTAAGGCCACACTTGCTGACAGTGGAATTCTGGGAGTTGAAGTCCATACAAGTCAACTGTGGAATTCTGGGAGTTGAAGTCCATACAAGTCAACTGTGGAATTCTGGGAGTTGAAGTCAACCTGTGCCGACTGTGGGATTCTGACAGTCAAAAGTCCTCACAGTTGCCAAAGTTGAGCAACTCTGTCCTAAAGCAAAGCAGTTTGCTTGGGTACTTGGATGGGAGGCCACTCAGAGATCCTAGGATGGAAAGTCAAAACACCCTTCCTTCCAGAGAACAAACCAATTTGCAACCTAGAGATTTGAAGGGGAAAAGTCTGGCTGGGTGGTTTGCCTTGGATATTGGGGTGATGATGATGCTTAATGGGGTCCCCTTGGCTTTGCCTGGCATCCCCAGCAGTTGGGGGATCTGGTTGCTATATGATCCGATATATGGCAGAATCTTTGCATCTTTTTAAACTGCGATTTAGCTGTGGTTTGAAGAATAGGCCACGAGGTACGATTTTGGAGGGTACCATCAGCCATCCCCTTTCTTTCTCTCTTCCTTCCTCTTTTTCTTCCTTTTCTATTCTTTTCTTTTCCCTTTCACGCATTCTCTTCTGCTTCCTTCCTTTAGTCTCTCTTCCTATTCCATTCCTTTTTTGTTTCATTCTCTCCTCTTTCCTTCTTTCCCTCCCTCTTTTTTCATTCATTGTCCTCTTTCCCCTTCTTCCTTCCTTCCTTCCTTCTCTCATGCTCTCCTTCTCTTCCTCCCCCTTTCTTTTCTTCCTTCCCTCTTTCTTCTCCAGCCACTTTCTCTTTCTCCCTTTCCACCCCCTCCTCCTTTCCTTTGCCCCCTCTCCTCTTGCGCCGCTCTCCCCCCTCCTCCAGGGCCTCCCCCGGGGGGGGCGGCCCTTCCCCGAGCCCGCCCCCCAGCTGGGCTCGTCCCCCTCCGTCCCCCGTCGGCTGCTTATAAAGGGGGCGTCCCAGCCGGCCGTCGCCGATCCGGCTCAGCGGGAGGAACGCGATGATCAGCGCCAGCGCCGAAGCAAAATGCTGGATGGACACCCCCGGCAGCGACGGCTCTTCTTCTCCTCTTGCTGCGCGATCCTAGTTCTGCTCTCCTGCGCCCCGGACCTTTCCGCCGCCTACTTCGGGTGAGCGCCCCGCGCCGCGCTGCGCCGGAGGATCCTTGCCTCTGTGTCCCCTTCTTCGGAATTGCGCGGGACCAGAGGCTGCAAATTTCCTCGTCTCTCTTAGGAACCGTGGTTCCCCGGGGAGCTGCATCTTCCCAGAGCCCCCCGGGCGGCGGCGGCGGCGACCTCCGCTGTCCCATTGCCAGCCGGCGCCCCTTCCCCAGTTTGACATCCAAGCGCGCATCCTAACCTTCCCCTCCTGTCTGGGACGCATAGGGCAGGTGAACTCCCTTGCTCGGGGCAGTTAGAATGGTTCTAGTCCAGCCTCCTTCCCAAGGTAGGGGCCGCTACACCCCTTGTCTCGCTCCTACGCGGAGAACCCCCTAATCTGGCGTCACCTGTTTCCTCCGGAGCGCAAATGGGTCTCAGACCGGTTCCCCAACGCTCGGTGCTTTGTGCGCAAAGATCGGCCGCGCCTCCGAGTCCCTTTCAGCACCCCGGCCGTCCCCCTTCTCTCTGCCTCCCACTAACTTTGGCAAACTTTCTATACCCTCTTCCCTGCCCCCCTTTCATGGGGGTATCGGTCGACTCTGTGGAACTACAAAGCCCATCGTCTGCAGCCTCGGGGTGGGGGGTGGGGATGTGCTTTGAGTCACCTGTGGTCAAACTTGGGGACTGTGAACAGGTGGATTGTGGCCCTGCTTTGCGGTTTTGAAATGGGCTGGGGAATTTTTGAGGAAGCAGGAAAGGGAGAGAATTATTAATAGATAGAATTAATAGATTAATGGAATTATTATTTGTCAATGGATCAGATTTTAGAAGAGAATAAAGTTTGGCTTAAGGCCACAAGGCTGGCTAAGGCGTTTCAAGAGAATGAGGATGTTCTTGTTCTATCTTCTTAAAAATCTTGAAAAATTGATATTTTATGTTCTGTAAGTCCTTCTCTCACCTGGTTAGATATCTGGGGTGACAATTCCTTGATTAGAAGCAGCAAATCCAAGCAGGTTGGCAGGACTATTTCAAAGTTCTGATTCCATTTTAAGAAGAAATTGGCACTTTAAATCTGTTCATACCTGAGATTTTTTAAAATTCTATTTGATTACACAGAGGAGATGGGAAGTGCCCAGTTGAGACATGAGTCTGAATAATTAATCTTTAATTGATACTAAATACTTCTTGGAGATTCTTTAATGCAGTTCATTTTTTAGCCTTATCTCCTGCTGATTCAAAGAAAAATATTCTTTTCTCATTATTTTGCTGTAAGAAATTCACTGTGTAACAATACATGTGGGATTAATTGCCCTGAACTGGGCTGTTTGGTGCATCTTGGAACCGATATATTGAAGAAACTGTGACAGAAATGATAAACAATGTCCCAGTTTGGTATTGATCCCTTAAACAAATCTCAAAAGATGTTGGTTAATATAATGATCTTATAAAAAGATCCAGGTTATTAGTAAACTATTAGAGTTGATTAGATTTGAAAAAATTAATATTAATTTAACCTTAAATGTTTTGCAACTTTAAGAGATTTGGGCTTCAAATTTGGAATTCCCCAGATTTGGGCTGGGGAATTCTGGGAATTGAAGTCCATATCTTTTAAAAGTGTTCCAAACTGCCTGTTAGGAGTTTGGATGTGACATTTTCTTAGAATTCAATAAAACTATCAGTGTTTATGTTTTTTTTTGCTTTTTTATAAAATAGGTCGACCCATTTAGTCGATAAGAACCGAGATGCTAGGCTGCCTCTCCTTTGGCTTTCTTGCTGTGATTGCATGGGGTTGCTGTGCATGATGGTTTGTGAAGTCCAGACCAAACTGTTGTGTTCTTGTCTTGAGGATAGGTGAAGTTACAGATTGGCAAGTGGATGGTTTTGGAACAATGAACCTAAATGTGATGGCATCCTGGGGAGGTTTTTAAGAAGAGATGGGATTATCTGAAATGATATAAGGTTTCTTGCTTGAGCAGAGGGCTGGACTAGATGACCTCCGCAGTCCCTTCCAATTCTGTTATTCTGAAATGAGTGTTTTTAAAAAGTCTGTTGCATTTTAAACTTTGCATCTGTTTAAGGGTGAGCATGCTCTGGTCTGGTGTGTCTGGAAGATGTTAATTGTTCACACTGAACTTTAGCTCATGTCTCGTGTGGAAAAAAGGGTTTGGGGTTGCTGTCTGGTTTAACACGGGGGAAAATATTGAAAATCAATAATTAATGTCTTCATATTCCCTGTGATTCTTCAGAGATGTTTCAACAGCATCTTTCCAACCATCTAAACCCTCCAGAAACTGCAGTTTGCAAACAGCTGGAGAGAAGGTGATGGAGGTGTGTGTCTCAGTTTAGTGTGGGCGTGTGTGCACGAGTGTGCAAGGAGGTAATTGAGACTGCAGAGGTACAAAGAATGCAACCAGCTGGAAGAGATAATGGTGAAGTTTCTCTTTGGTGTGTGAGTGTGTACGTGGGTGTGCAAGGAAGAAACTTGAGACCACAGAGGTGCAAATAATGAACACAGCTGCGGGGAATGTGATAGTATAATGGAACGGTCTCTCTTTTGTGTGGGCTTGTGTGCATGGGTGTGCAAGGAAGGAAGTGAGACCACAGAGGTGCAAATAAGGAAACCAGCTGGAGGGCAGAATGCTGAAGTCACTCTTTCAAATGTGGGTGTGTGCATAAGTGTGCAAGAAAGAAGATGTGATCAATGACCTGCAAATAATCTTGTCTAGAATATCTGTTTTTGGTCTTCTGCAAGCTACTGGTTTAAAAATAGGAAGGAAATAAAAATCAACTGAGAAGATAAACAGTTATTTCCTTGTTTTCTTTTTTTTTCCTGAGAAGAAAATGGGCTGATTTGGAAATTGGGTTTTGCCTACTTTGACTGATCTGTGCCTGATCAGTTTCTCTCATTTTCTTTCTGGAAATCATAAATGGGTGAGGAACTTCCCCCAATTTTTATCCCCACATGTCCTGTCTCGTCTTATAAATTATTCCAGGTGTTTTTCCTAGATAGAATTTCCCTCCATCTTAAGTAAGTGTTCTTCTTCTAATTCAATTGGGTGATATTTCGAGTGTCTAAACCAATGTTTTCCAAACTGGGTGATTATTTCAAGCATCTAAAACAAGGTTTTTTTGAAACTTAGCAACTTTAAGAGAAGGTGGACTACATCTCCCAGAATTCCTCAGGCAGCTGAGTGGGGAATTCTGGGAGTTGTAGTCCAGCTTCTCTTAAAGTTGCCAAGTTTGACAAAAACTTTGTAAAAATCCCTGCACAAGTTTTGCAGCTTGCTAAAAACTGTGATTGGGGTTTTTTGGGGGAAGGGCGAGAGTGAAAAAAAATATTGCAATTCCCATGGTTGCCAGCAGAGGGATCCATTAAACCATCAATTAATTGGGGGGGGGAGGCTGATTTTTCTTATTTTAAAGTTTTGCAGGTGTATCCTGTCCTTTAAGAAAATAAAATATTTTCATGGGAAAGTTATTTTACCCTCTTTCTTCCCTCACACCCCTGTTCATTTCTATTTATTTTTTTTCCTCCCTGGAAGGATCCAGAGAAAAGCTCGTCTGGAGGAAAACAGAGGGAAAAATGGCAAGAATTAGCTGGAATTCCCCCCACCCCTCTTGCTAGCTGGCTTCGAAACTGGGCCTTTGATCTTCCTACAGGCCCGGTTTTGCAAATCGGGGCTTGGGAATGGAATGGGAAACCTGGTTTTTGGTAGAACCGAGAACGAAATGCCAATTGTTGCAACCTGCAAAGAGATTGGTATAAATAAAGGACAATGTTTGTAGCTGGGGGTTGAAAAGAGAGGTCCTTGGTGCTCCCTCGGGGCTTGGTGGTTTTCGTGCACACATTTCATGAATGCTAGAAGGGAGAGGGTTGGGGGAGAGGGAGGAGGACTATGGGGGTCCTTGGTGCTCTCTGAGCTTAGCTGTTATCTTGTAGACATTTCATAACCGAACTAGGTAGCATCATTAGTGCTAGAAGAGAGTGGAGTGTGTGGAGGGGAGAGGAGGAGGAAGAAGAGAATGAGGAAGAGGAGGAGGAGGAGGAGGAGGAGAAGACTGTGGGGTCTTGGGTGCTCTCTGAGCTTGGCTGTTATCTTGGAGGCTTCATTATCCAGCCAGGTAACTCCATCAGTGCTAGAAGGGAATGGAGTTTTTCTCTGTTTATACAAATAGCTTGTTTTTTTTTTTTTGTATATATAATAGAGCAAAACTTATTCCCTTCTACTGCTGTGGATGTTACCCAGTTGGGTCATAAAATGTCTGCAAGAAAAACCGCAGGCTCAAAGAGCACAAATGACCCCACAATTCTTCTCTTCCCTCTCCTCCCCCCCTTCTCTGCCCTTCTGGCTCTGATGATGTTACCTAGTTAGGTCATGAAACGTCTGCAAGAAAACCACCAAACTCAGTGAGCACCAAGGACACCCCACATTTCAATCCCCAGCTACAAAGTTTTCCCTGTTTCATCATCACAAAATGGTGTGCTTTATCTCTTTATTTTACATTTCCTCATTAGAGATGCAAATAATTTAATGGGCAGAAGGCCAATTGGGTTTGGAAGCATGGGCTGGGATGTAAACCAGGATTGAGGGGAGCCACAGGGGCTGAGCTACCTTTGGGGCAAACCAATGCTGCCAGCCCCCTTTTATTTCATGCAGAAATGGACTCAATCCTCTATGATTCCTGCATTGGTCTACAAACCTACCATTGGTTTACAAGCCTATCATTCCTGGCTAAAAGATTCTGGTTTGAAGTTCTCCCATGGTGGCTTATTGAACAAAATGTGGTTTAGCTCAGGGGAGGAGGGTTTCCATGCAGCTGTGAGCCATGCAGAGAGTCCTCAACTTATAACTATTTGTTTAGTGGCCGTTCGAAGTTACAATGGCACTGACTTACCAGTTTTCACACTTACGATCATCGCTGCATCCCAAAGACTTGGGTGTTTGGCAACTAGATGAATTTATGATGGTTATTGTGTCCTGGGGTCATGTAATCACTTTTTGCAATCTCCCGAGAAGCAGAATCAATGGGGGAAGCCACATTCAGTTAAAATATAGCCAGTCCTTGACTTATAACAAAAATTGAGTCCAACGTTTCTCTTGCTAAGCAAGGCAGTTGTTAAGTGAGTTTTGCCCCATTTTACGACTTAAATTTGCCATCACTGCAGTTGCTACAACAGGTTTGTTAAAGGATTCTGGCTGGGGAATTCTGGGAGTTAATGTTCACCCATCTTAAAATAGCCACGTTTGGAAAACTCAGGGTTCAACGGCTGGCTTTCTGAGTTTCAAAGAAATACTTAGAAATGATGCGGTTAAATAGTTTTAGGAACATATCTGAAGCTGCTGAAATAAAATTAAAAATAATGTTGAGAGTCCTTGAGGATGGTGTCCTCAAAGCCTGAAGTAAGCAGATGTATTCCAGGTTAAATTGTCTGGGATCTAAGGTGAGTTCCTTTATTTGTGGGTAGTGGGGTGGATGGATAGATGGATGGATGGATGGATAGAACAATAGGTAAATTGCTGGATGGATGGAGTGATAGATGGATGGTGGACTGGAGGGAGGCATAGATGGGTGGACGGCTGGAGGACTGGTAGATGAATGGATGGAGAGATGGATGGATGGAACAATGGATGGATGGGGGAGGGAGGCTAGATGGATGGAGAGTTGGAGGACTGGTAGATGGATGGATGGAACAATGGGTGGATGGATAGATGAATGGTTGGATGGTTGAATGGACTATACAAGGATGGGTGGAATGATCAATGGGTCGATGGAAGGATAGATGGTGAAGGTCTGGAGGCCTGATAGCTTTATGGATGGAGAGATAGATGGTGGAGCAATAGATGGACGAATGGAACTATGGATGGGTGAGTAGAACAATAGATAAATGCATGGGTGGAACAATGGATAGATGGACTATAGAAGGAAGGATGGGATGATCAGCGGGTAGATGGATGGATGGATGAATGGATAGGGGAGGGAGGCATAGATGGGTGGAGAGTCTGATAGATGGAGAGATGGAGAGATAGATGGTGGCAAAATAGATGGGTGGAACTATAGATGGATGGATGAGTAGAACAATAGATAAATGTATGGATGGAACGATGGATGGATGGGGATACTACAAATGGATGGATGGGATGATTAATGGAGGGAGGGAGGGAGGGAGAGAGGCATACAGTGGATTGGATGGAGGGATGGAGAGATGGTGGCTGGATGGAGAACTGGATGAATGGAACAGTGGGTGGATGGGACAATGGATGGATGGATGATTGGACGGATGGATGGAACTATAGATGGATGGATAGGTGAATGGATGGATGGACTATAGATGGATGGGTGGGATGATCCATGGATGGAGGGCGGGAGGGATAGATGGAAAGAAGGCTGGTAGATTTAGGGATGGATAGATGGATGATGGATGGGATGATCAGAAAAAAATAGAAAGGAAGGAAGGAAGGAAGGAAAGAAGGAAGGAAAGAAGGAAGGAAAAGAAGAGGGGGACATTCCCCTCCCTGCCTGCCTGCCTTGGCAAAGGGAAGGGGGTCTCCAGGGGGTCTCAAAGTCTCACACCACGAGACCCTTCCTGGACCCCTTGATGTGAGCTGGCTCTCCAATCTTCTCTTACAGCCAAGCCACCTTCAAATTCTTGGCTGCACAATGCTTAGCTCTGGAGGCCGCCTTTGGCACATAATCCACCTGTTCTTCCCAAACCAGGTGTCCTACCCTGGGTGGGCTCCTAAGACGACCCACCAAAGAAGCCACATCTCTCCTTCCTAGCAGCCCCTCTCCCAGATGCAGAGAACTGATCCTCCAGATGTTTTGTGCTGTCCCAAGCGATGAAGTTGCCTTCCTTGCAGCTTAAAAGGTGGCCTAAGCCCAAATCACCATAGTTTATTCCACAAACTCCGGTTAATACAACTAGTCCTTGACTTACGACCACCATTTCATTAAGCATCACAGCCATTAAGCGAGGGAGCATGCATCCACGACCTGCCACCATCTTTGCTAGCTTCCTTGTTGACTTGGATTGTCAGTAGCCAGCTGGGAAGCTTGCAAAAGTCCATCAAGCGACTGCAGGATGCCATGATGGTCGTAACGGGGAGGACCATGCAAGAAATAACTTTTACCGGCACTGCCCTAACTTCAAACAGTCACTAAATGAATGTCATAAGTCAAGGACTACCTGTAGTGGTTTAGAAGAAGAATAAATAGTGTCACTTGTGTGCATTACATAGTTTTCAACCAACACACTGTCTCAACTATGGCAGTCCTCAACTTATGACCAACATTTCTGTTATTATGTGAGACAGTTAAGTGAATTTTGCCGCATTTTACAACCTTCCTTGTTTAAGTGAATCACTGCAGTTGTTAAGCTAGTCACCCAGTTGTTAAGTGAATCTGGCTTCCCCTATTGACTTTGCTGGTCACAAGGTCGCAGAAGGGGATCACGAGGCACTGCAACGGTCATAAATTTGAGTCAGTGGCCAAGCAGATGCCAAAATGGTTGCAAGTGTGAAAAATGGTCATGTCACACACCCCCTCCCCCCCCGTGCTATTGTAACTACAAATGCTCACCAAACAAATGATTGTAAGTCGAGGACTACCTAAATTTTAGAAATTCTGGCGAGTTCATGACACACAACCCAAAATTCAGGAATGCATTTGGCTCAATGGTGGTAACTGTGAGAGGGATCTTGGAGTCCTAATCGCTTTAATAGGAGCCAGCTGTGTGCTGCAGCAGCCAAAAAGGCCAATGCAATCCCAGGCTGCATTAACAGAGGGATGGGATCAAGATCACCTGAAGCGTTAATCCCATTTTATAAGGCCTTGGTAAGATCATACTTGGAATATTGCATCTAGTTATTATTATCTGCTACAATGTCCTACCCGTCAATGAATACTTCAGCTTCAACCACAGCAACACAAGAGCACACAACAGATACAAACTCAATGTTAACTGCTCCAAACTTGATTGCAGAAAGTAGGACTTCAGCAGCCGAGTGGTCAATGCCTGGAATGCACTACCTGCCTCTGTAGTTACATCCTCTAACCCCCCCCACTCCTTTAACCTCAAACTATCCACTATTGACCTCACCCCATTCCTAAGAGGTCTGCAAGGGGCGTGCATAAGTGCACCATCGTGCCTACCGTCCCTGTCCTATTGTCCCCATTTATTCATACCTATTTCCTGTATTCTTATTCATGTTTATACTTATACCTATTATTTTGAAAACGATTGACAATTCAAATAAATAAAATAAATAAATAGTTTTGTTCACCACAATATAAAGAAGATGTTGAGACTCTAGAAAGAGTGCAACAAAGAGGATTAGGGGACTGGAGGCTAAAACATAGAAAGAACGGTTGCTGGAGTTTTGGTATGTCTAGTATAGTGAAGAGATGGACCAGGGGTGACATGAGAGCAGTCTTCCAATATTTGAGGGGCTGCCCAAAAGAAGAGGGAGTCAAGCTATTCTCCAAAGCACCAGAAGGTAAGATGGATGCAATGGATGGAAATTTGTCAAGAGAGAAGCAATCTAGAACTAAGGTTAAATTTCCTGACAGTGAAAACAATTAATTGGTGGAACGACTTGCCTCCAAAAATTGTGGATGTTCCATCACTGGAGGTTTTGAAGAAGAGATTGGACAACCATTTGTCTGAAATGGTGTAGGGTCTCCCGCTTGGGCGGTGGGTTGGACTAGATGACCTCCATGGTCCTTTCCAACTCTTTCTGTCTTTCTGTCAAAGAGGCAAAATTTGCCCATGGAAATGGGAAGAAGGCTCCTCTCCCCAACAACTTTGTAATAGAATTATAATTTTTCTGAGTCTTCTCTGCAGGAAGTTCAGCCAGGGAAAACATCAACAGTTCCATGCAAAAGTCTGCTGGCTTTGCTAGAGTAAGGAAATAAACAGACTTAGAGGTACGGACGCCACAGGAAATATTAACTCAGGAGAACACACACAGAGCTGGTTCTGCACTGCCCCCCACCCTTCTCCACCTTCCCCCCCCCCGCTTTATAATCTCCCCAATAAAAAGCATTGCATATGCAGATGGCGAGAAATAAATCAAGCTAGCAACCCAGACGTTGCAAAGCAAGCCAGCAAAAGGGCCTCGTGCCTCAGAACTGGAGATGTGGAGGTTGAAACCGGAGCTGGTGAGCCCGACTCTTGCCAAGAATTTGGACGTGGTCTGTGCTTTTGGGAGGGGTGGGACGACAACGTTGCGGTCCAACACATGCTTTGCAAGCAGGCAGGATTGGGTTCAGTGGTCGGTCTCTCCTCCTGAAGGTCTGGGGAGACCCAGGAACCTCCAAGAACTGGAGATACCAAAACTCGGATGGTGGGGTTTGCAGAAGCGTGTGGGGTTTGGGGGAAAGGAGGCAGAAGGATCATTTCCACTCCAGCTGGCTGTGGTGCCTAGGGTGGGGCTGGAACTTCCCAGGCGCCTGGCGACTAGGCCCAAAATTGGCCAGGTGGTTTTGGTGCCTGAGATGGGAGCAGGACGCGGCGTCTCCTGGTGATGGGATCGAAGACACGCAGGCGGCTTTGGTGCCTATGGTGGACGAACGCACCATTTCAGAGCATCCTTAAGTCTAAGGAGATCACCTGAGGCAGGAGAGTCGAACTCAAGTCCCAAGGGGCTGGATCTGGCCCACGAGGTGCTTCGGTCTGGCCCACGGCGGGGATGCCCTGGAAATAGCGAAGGACCGGCCCCGCAGTGCCTCTGAAGAAGAAAGGAGGATGAAGAGGGAAGGAAAAAGAAGAAAAGGAAGGAAGGAAGGGAGGGAGGAAGGAAGGAAGGAAGGAAGGAAGGAAGGAAGGAGACAATGGATTCCCCAGTCCTGCCCAGGCCACCACAGTTACCCACAACGCAAGCGATGTCGAGCTGGCCATGCCCCCCCCCCCCGACTCCCCCCAAGGTCAAACACAACCCTGATGTGGCCCTCAATGACATTGAGTTTGACACCCTTGACCTCAGGAGTTTGGGCAGCAGAAGGAGTGATTTCTCCCCCTCCCCCTCCTCCATTCTGCAAACCCCCCCAATTGAGTCATGAAACTACAAGAAAACCACCCAGCTCAGAGCACCAAGAACCCCACTGTTTTTCTCTCCTCCTCTTCCTCCTCCTCTTCCTCCCCTTCGTCCCCTTCCTTGTCCCCCTCCCCCCCTTCCCTCCTCCTCCTCTTTTTCCTCCTCCTCTTCCTCCTCCCTCCCCTCCTTCTCCTTTCCTCCTCTTATTTATTTATTAAATTTTTATACTCCTCTTCCTCTTTTCCTCTTTCTCATCCTCTTCCTCCTTCCTCCCTTCCCCCTCCTCCTCCTCCTTTTCTCCTCTTCCTCCTCCCCTCCTCTTTTTCTTCCTCTTTTCCTCCTCCTTTCCTCCTCTTCCTCTTTTCCTTCTCCTCCTCTTTTTCCTCCTCTTCCTCCTCCTCCCTCCCCTCCTCCTCCTTTCCTCCTTTTCCTCTTTTCCTCCTCTTTTTCCTCCTCCTCTTCCTCCTTTCTCCCTCCCCCCCTCCTCCTTTTTTCTTCTTCCTCTCCTCCTCCTCCTCTTCCTCCTCCTCTTCCTCATTTTTTTCCTCCTCCTCCAACCTTTCTGACAGGGAGAACCATCAATTCATGGAACAAAAGTTGCCTTCAGAAGTTGTGGGAGCTTCAACCCTGGAGGCTTTCAAGAAGAGATTGGACTGCCCTCTGTCAGAAATGGTGTAGGGTCTCCTGCTTGGGTGGGGGGTTGGACTAGATGACCTACAAGGTCCCTTCCAACTCTGATTTATTAATAACTAACTGTATTATTAATCATTAATTATAATAATGATTAATAATAATGATTAATATTATTATTAATAAAAGTATTAACTGTATTATCCTCCTCCCCTCTGCACTCATGCGATGACATATAGGGCACTTGGCAAACAGACTGCATTTATACTGTTTTGAGGTGTCCTATATTCATGTCAATTTATGATTATTATTATTTTTTGCTGGCAATCGGCATTTATTTCTTATTTCGGGCAAAAGATGCCCCCTAGCAAAGCGTGGGTTTGCTTAACAACCCCTTGTGCTCGCTTAATGACTTCAGGATTCACTTTCTGACCGCTGGATCCATTTAACAATTGTGGCAATAAAGCTCAGGAAATCGGGCGATGCTGTGACTTGGTTCACAACCGCCATGACTTCCAGCAGAAATTGCATGCTCAATGATGGTCGTAAGTCGAGGCACAAACTCTGAAGTGGCATCCATCGAAAACTTTAAACCACCATTAACGATGGCACAGCTTTTACAGTGTTTTTTTTTTTAATAATTGCAATTTGTACACCAAACTCAATCGTGTGTTTCGACAACCAGAACCAAATGTGTAGTGGTTGAAGAGTGGTCAGGCACGGGTTCAAATCCCCATTTAGCCTAGTATTTGTCCAATACTGGTAGGTCTCTTCCAAAAGTACTAATTTCCAGAATTGGCTAGATTTTCTCATCGTTTCTGGAATTAGCGGTCTAGTGGAGTTGGAGACTTTCAGGTTCTGAAAGCAAAACTGGGGGCTTTTCCTATATTTTTTACTTGGCTAGAATTTGCAAAAAAAACCCAAAAAAACCCAACTTTTAAATTTAAGAGGATTTGGCCCAGGCTAGGAGCCTAGAAGTGAATATAAAATATGATGATGATGATGATACTGCAATTTTCCTCTTCTAAGTTGCTCTCTTCTGCCTTGATTTTTAATTGCCAGAATTTGGATCAAGATAATTCAGCTTGCAGATAGTCCTTGATTTACGGCCATTTGTTCAGATGTTAGAACAGCACTGAAAAAGGGTGCCTTTGGGTCTGAAGGGACTATGTATACTGGTAGACCACAACTTACGACCACAACTGAGCTCAAAATTTTCACGGCTAAGCCAGACAATTGTTCAATGAGTTTTGGCCCATTTTACAAACTTTCTCACCACAGTTGTTAAGTGAATCTGGCTTCCCCAATGACTTTGCTCATCAGAAGGTAGCCAAAGGGGATCATGAGACACAGCAATCGTCATAAATATGAGTCAATTACCAAGTGTCTGATTTCTGATCATATGACCGGGATGAATTCTGCAATGGAAAAAAATGGTCACAAGTCCATTTTTTTCAGTTCCGTTGTAACTTTGAATGGTCACTAAGTGAACTGTTGTAAGTTGAGGATACCTGGATCTGGATCAAGATACCTGGATCAAGATACCTGGATCTGGATCAAGATAATTCAGTGTACAGGAAATCCTCAACTTACAGCCATTTGTTTAGCAACTATTTGAAGTCACCACAGCAAAGGTGACTTACATCCTCAACTTACAGCCATTTGTTTAGCAACTATTTGAAGTCACCACAGCAAAGGTGACTTACATTGACTTACAAATGTGACTTACATTTATAATCTTCGCAGTGACTGATGACTTTTTCATACTTATGACGGTTGCAGCATCCCAGTGTCACAAAATGAATATTTGCAACCTTCTTGGTTGGTTTCTGATAAGCAGAGTCCATGGGGGAACCTCCATTCTGCAACCTCCCCTCCCTTCCAGCACTGATGATGTTACCTAGTTGGATCATGAGATGTCTGCAAGAAAAGAACCAAATTCAGAGAGCACCAAGGACCCCATTGTCCTCTTCCTCCTCCTCCTCCTCCTCCTCCTCCTTATAGCACTGGTGATGTTCCCTAGGTGGGTCATGAAACATCTTCAAGAAAACCACCAAGTTCAGAGAATACCAAGGATTCCACAAAAAGAGGAACCCAGATAAGCAGGGATTAACATCAGACAAACTATCAAGCAGAAAAGAATATCCTAATCGAGGAACTACCAAGGAGATAATCACACCTTCGTCAGCACTGGTAGGGTTACCTCCTGTATGTAAATAGGAGCAAACCCCACACTCAGTAACACTGATAATCTAACCTAGTTGGGTGATGAAACGTCTTCAAGAAAACCACCAAGCTCAGAGACCACCAAGGATCCCAGCGTGCTGATGTCGCCTGGCATGCAAAGAAGCTCTCCGTAGTCGGAGACTTTGATTTATTTGGACAGGCAACCTGACAGGATGGTGAACTCATAACCAATGATAGTTTTCCGGCCTGTTAAAGAGTTGAAGCGAACAATTAACTTTCTGACTTGACTTTCCATCTCTGTTGAGTCAACCTCCTGTGACATTTCAAGTCAGGTTGGCCGTCGGAGGTTTCCTTGCTGCCTTTTAAATCTTTCCTTTTGGACGGCGAGGCTGGGTGGGCAATCTCAGCAGAGGACAACTGGCAGACGTGTGCCTGGATGAGCCTTACTTTTAAAATAAAAATAAAGTTGGATTCCAACTGAAGATCACAATTTGAAAAGAAATCACCCTGTCACATAATAACTAAGTTGGAACAGCTTGCTAAACCCTAACCCTAATTCCATTCCGTTCCTCTCCTCTCTTCCTTTCCTTTCTTTCCTTTCCCCTCCTTTCCTCCCTTCCCTTCCCTTCCCCTTCCCTTCTTTTCCTTCCTCTTCCCTTCTCACTCCTGACAACCGCCTGCCGTTCTCTTGGCAAGGTTTTTCAGAGGTGGCTTGCCATTGTCTCCTTCCCAGGGCCGAGAGAAAGTGATTGGGCCAAAGCCACCCAGTTGGCTTTCATGCCTAAGACAGAACTAGAACTCACTCTCTCCTAGTTTCTAACCTGGCGCCTTCACTACTAGACCAAACTCTTTTTAACCCCCATCCCCAAAATGTGTCCTCCAGAGGTCCCCTTCCTCTTTAGGACAGCTATAAACACAATGCGGGAAGGGCCTAATTTCTTTTTAAACACTAATAAGTAAACCAAGCCGTATTCTGAGTAATTTTTCTCTATTCCTGATTTTGTTTGTTTGTTTATGGGCTGCCCACCCACTCCCAAATTGGGGAAGGGAGAGTATGACCCCCCCACACACTTTTTTCCCTAGCACCTCTGGCTTCCTGAAAATGCCAGGTCCTTAAACAGCGAAGCATGATTGGCTTCGGAGTGAAAGCCAAGCCAGGGGCCAGACGCCCCATCCATCACCGAGCTGTTGAAAATGAGAAGGTGAGACTTGTAAGGCTGTCTATGGTGTTAGGAAGACAAATGGGTGATGGATTACAACAATCAGTTGTGTGGTGTATGTGTGTGTGTCTTTTGTGAGCTTGGTGGGAGCTAATCGAAACTGATAGGTTGGTAACTTGATCCCTCCCTGTTACTCTGAATAGAATAGAATAGAATAGAGTAGAATAGAATACTTTATTGGCCAAGTGTGATTGGACACACAAGGAATTTGTCTTGGTGCAAATGCTCTCAGTGCACATAAAAGAAAAGATACATTCATCAGGAGTCGAGAATCATAAGGTACGACTTTGGGCCAATCACCAGGAGACTGGGAGTTCTAGTCCGGCTTTAGGCAGATCTATCTGTCTGTCTGTCTCTGTCTGTCTGTCTACCTATCCCACCTACCCATTTAGCCATCCATGTCTGTCTGTCTGTCTGTCTGTCTGTCTGTCTATCTATCTATCTATCTATCTATCTATCTATCTATCTATCTATCTATCTATCTATCTATCTTTTATCTTTTATCTATCTATCTATCTATCTATCTATCTATCTATCTATCTATCTACCTATCATCTATCTATCATTTACCTACCTACCTATCTACCCAGCCACCCATCCATCCACCCATCCATCCATCCATCCATCCATCCATCCATCCATCCATCCATCCATCTATCTATCTATCTATCTATCTATCTATCTATCTATCTAATCTATCATCTCTCTCATCTATTATTTCATTTTTCTCTCTCTCTCATCTACCTGTTATCTATTTTCTCTTCTCTCTGTCTGTCTCTGTCTTTCTTCCCCTCCTCTCTCCGTCCCTCACTGGTGTGAATATTCTTCCTAGCGTAGCTGTCTGGCAGATTCTGGGAGTTGAAGTCCTCCCATCTTCCAGCTGCCCCGAAAATTGAGCCGCCTTGGCAGGGATCTTTTCACAAGATCACTTTGCAAGGCCAGCCATGCCGATGAACCTCAGAGAACAATCTGTCCAGACCTCCTTGCCTGCCGGCTGATCTGTTTTGTTTTCTTAAAGTTGCACCCGCTAGTGTCGAAATGGGAGGGAGCGGATTCAAAACGGGGCGGTGGATGAAGAATCAACAAACAGTTGCCATCCCTCCAGCCGCTGCTGGTCTTGTGTGGGTCTTGTCCTGAGTCCCACAGCTGTTGTTTGAAGGAATCTTGGGTGGGAAGCTTGGATCACAAGGAGAACTATTGTCCTTGGCTGGCACTTCGGCTGGAGACTCCTAACTGCCCTAGTTCCAAGACTGAGGAAAAGAACTTGGCGGCTGGCAAAGTCTGGTGGACCTCCAACACCATGTGACCTTAGCTGCCCTTCCTTTCTCCATTCCTGCTTTGCATGGCATATGAGGAGCCCAGAGGCCCAACCCACCCCAGACTCAAGTCTTAAGCCATGGAGAAGAGCTTGGGTGAGAAGATTCAGAAGGTCACCACACGGCTGGCTCCTATTTAAGGGATTGTCCACTAGGACAATGGTTGCCAACCAGTGGGACGAGGACCACTGGTGGTCCGTGAGAAAATTTTGATGGCCGCAGAGAAATTCCCCTCCCCTCCCAAAGCAATTAATCCAGGATGCGCAGGAACACAAGGCTTGTGTCGTTTGCATTGTGAACTTCACGAGGTAGTGAGGGGAGAGGGGAAAGGGCGGAGGTGGGGGGGGGAACTTGCCCCACGTGCCTGGCCTGGCCATCGGGCTGCTTCTTTCCGCTTCTTTCTTCTTCTGCCTTTGGCTGCACACAAGAAAGCAGCAAAAGTCTTTCTCTCCTCCAAACTCCGCCAGAAATGAGACTTTGGGACCCTGCAAGGCCTCCTGCTCCAAGAGGCTGCGCCGGCATGACAAATTTCACAAAGACTCATTTCTGGTAGAGTTTGGGGGAAAGAAAGAAAGACTTCTGCTGCTTCTGCTGCTTTCCTTGCATGAAGCCAAAAGTCTCTCTCTCCCCCTGAGAACGGAGCTGGAGATGGTATCCTGTAATCCCAAATATAGAATGATTGATCGGTAGGAGAACGAGGTGGAGAATTTTCCTGCAGACTTTTTTGGGGATTTTCCCAGGGTCCGCGGGATTTAAATGATGAGTTTGGTGTTCCTGGGGTCCAAAAGATTGGCGACCCCTGGACTAGGATACCAAGATCCCTCTCACAGTTAATGCTGTTGAGCCAAGATTAGATGAGACCTGGTTCAGTAAATCTTGGAGTCCTAGTGGATAATTGCTTAAATAGGATCCAGACATGTGCTGCAGCCGCCAAAACGGCCAATGCAACCCTTGGCTCCATTAACTGAGGGATAGAATCAAGATCGTGTGAAGTGTTAATACCACTTTCTAAGGCCTTGGTAAGGCCAGACTTGGAATCCTGCATCCAGTTTTGGTCAACATATTATAAAAAAGCTGTTGAGACTCTAGAAAGAGTACAGAGAAGAGCAACCAGGATGATTAGGGGGCTGAAGGATAAAACATACGATGAACGGTTGCAGGAACTGGGTAGGTCTAGTTTAGAGAAAAAAAGGACTACAGGAGACATGGTAGCAATCTTGCAATATTTGAGAGGCTCCTACAACCTATTCTCCAAAGCCACTGAAGGCAGGACAAGAGGCAACAGATGGAGACTAATCAAGGAGATAAGCAATTAACGAGAAACTCCCTAACATTGAGAACAAGTAGAACAACAGCAGAACGACTTGCCTCCAAAAGTTGTGGGTGATCCAACACTGGAAACTTAAAAAAAAAAAAAGAGAGAGAGAGAGAGAGAGATTGGATAGCCATTTGTCTGGAATGGTATATAGGATCTCCTGCTTGAGCAGAGGGTTGGACTAGATGACCTCCAAGCTCCCTTCCATTCCATTCTGTCCTGAAGGATCAGGTCATCTGCTCCGCTAATGCAGCATCCTGTTTTCTCCAGTGGCCAAGGAGAGTCTGTAAAATTGGCCCAGTGGATTAAACTCTCTTTTTATCATCTTTCTGGAGCAAACCATGTTTTAGAAACATGGCTGGAGAATTCAGGAGGTCCAACTAACTATCAGGAGTAGCTTACTCCTCCGAGAACCGGTCCTCCCTACTTCTTAAAACCGTCTAACTCGGTTGTCATCGCTACAACACATACCTTGGGATCTCTATGTCTTCCAGATATCTTGGTTATTTGCCCATCGCAAGGAACGGGGTTCATTGCTGGTCCCACCCTCCTATAAATGCTGTTTACGGGGCCCACAAAGTTTAGTTTAGTTAACTTTATTGTCATTGAACCTTGTACAATGAAATTAAATACCATCTTCAGTGTACATTATGACTATGAAAATAAAACACAAACATTCTTCACATTCTATGCAATTGACTGGAAAACCCCTGATATGGCAGGTTTTGGCAGCTGACAGGAGGCACAGTGCATCTGCAAGGGGAATATCTGACCCCATTGGCTTTGATGCTTCCTTGCTGCATGAAATTATAACTGGTAGTCCTCCACTTACGACAGTTATGACGGCCTCCCTCCGCCCCCTGCGGTCACGTGACCACATTTCAGGCACTTGGCAATCGGCCCTTGATGACGGCTGTTTGCAAATGTAAATCACGTGACCCTGATCGATGACGTTTTTTGCCAACATCTGGCATTATGTTTATTTATATATCCAACACACGTTCCTCCTTCTCTTTTAACTCCCCCCACCCATAACAACAACCTTGTGAGGTAAATTGGGCTGAGGGAGAATGACTGGCTGAAAGCCACCCAGCCGGCTTTCATCTTACAGATATAGATAATCAGAGTTGAAAGGGACCTTGTAGGTCATCTAGTCCAAACCCCCACCAAGTAGACCCTAAACCATTTTTGACAGTCCAGTCTCTTCTTGAAAGCCTCCAGCGAAGAAGCTCCCACAACTTCCGAAGGCAACTTCTGTTCCATGGGTTGATTGTTCTCACTGTCAGAAAGTTTCTCCTGATTTCCAAGTTGAATCTCTCCTTGTTCAGTTTCCATCCGTTGTTCCTGCCTAAGGCGGGACTAGAACTCCCCATCTCCTGATGATTGGCCCAAAGTCACTCAGCTGACTTTCATGTCTAAGGCGGGCCTAGAACTCACTCTCTCCTGGTTATTGGCCCAAAGTCATCCAGCTGACTTTTATGCCTAAGGCGGAACTAGAACTCATTGTCTCCTGGTGATTAGTCTACAGTCACCGAACTGGTTTTTATGCCTAAAGGCATAAATTTAATTGCAGCATCCCCATGGCCACGTGATCAAAATTCAGACGCTTAGCCATTGACTCACATTTATAACAGCTGCCAGATCCTGGGGTCACGTGATCCCCTTTGGCAACCTTCTGAAGAGCAAAGTCAATGGGGAAGCCGGCTTCATTTAACAACCATGCAATTTATTTAACCGCTGGGGGGGATTCACTTAACAACGATTGCAAGAAAGGCCGTATAAGGAGGCAAAACTCCCTGTTTTGCTTATCAGCGGAAATTTTGGGCTAAATTGCCATCGTAAGTCGAGGACAACCCACCCCTAAGGAAGGAAAGCTGGGGAGAGACTTCAAAATGACGTGTCGTTTTTCCATCTCAATTTTTTGGGTTGTATTTTTCTTGTTTTGGCATACAAAAGAAATCTGTTTCTGGGTTTTCCTCCCTCAAAGGAACGTCCCCGAGTTTTGATATATTTTTTCTGATTCTGTGCCCGCCCGGCCCCTGCCTGCCTGGACGCCAGCCTGGAAGCTACATGCAACCAAGCCAGGAATCCTGGTTAGTGGGAAGCCCTCCAGCGTTAACCGCTCCAGCTGCCTGCAGCCCTAGCAGAGGCCAGTTTCCTTCCATGCTTGTGCGTGGAGGAACACTGGGCAGGGTGAGCAAAAGTTCTCGTTTATTTTCCTGGAACGCCAGCTTGCCAAGAAAGCCCCTGACCCGTAACGGCCAAATACGCATATTTATTTTCACAGCATCATTTTCTGGCAATTGGGAACCTCTGCCCAACCTGTTGGAACCCGGGTGCCGAGTTCAAATGCCGCCAGCAGCGCACATGCTTAGCGCTCGCTGGGTCGTCGCTTCTCAGTTTTGGAAGTGCAGAAGCTCCGCCAATTCATTCCAAGAAGCGCCTGATATTCCATTTGCCTTCCCTATTGGCTAAGAAGGGAGGAGTGGGTGTGGCTTGGATATAGTAACCAATCAGTATCGAGGAATGGTTTTCTACCTTGTAATGGACAAACTAGTATAGCTTTTAAACCCAATCCCTGCCTCTCTGACCACGCAACTCTTTTTCTTGGAGGTCTGCAGACTGGAAAACAGTACTTGCATTCCTTGACTTACAACCGTTTATTTAGTGACCGCTCAAAGTTGCAACGCCACTGGAAAAAGTGACACTTGACCAGTTTTCACACTTACGATTGCCACAGCGTCCCCAAGATCATGTGATCAAAATTTGGGCGCTTGGCAACTGACTCATATTTATGACAGTTGCAATGTCCTGGGGTCATGTGGTCCCCTTTTGCGACCTTCTGATAATCAAAGTCAGTGGGGAATTCACTTAACAACTGTGTGATTAACTTAACAACCTCAGGGAAAGCATGAAAAGGCATGAAAAACAACTGGGTGGCTTTGGGCCAATTACCAGGAGATGGAGAGTTCTAGTCCTCCCTTAGAAATGAAAGCCAGCTGGGTGATTTGAGGTAAATTAGAGGAGGATTAGATATGTTCCTTGCCTTGAGTTATTGATAACAGATAACAGATAATCAGAGTTGGAAGGGACCTTGTAGGTCATCTAGTCCAACCCCCCACCCAAGCGGGAGCCCCTATACCATTTCTGACAGATGTCAGTCCAATCTCTTCTTCATAGCCTCCAGGGATGAAGTTCCCACAACTTTCGAGGGTAACTTCTGTTCCATTGGTTGATTGTTCTCACTGTCAGATTTCTCCTCACTTCCAGGTTGAATCTCTGCTTGTTCAGTTTCCATCCATTATTCCTTGTCTGGCCTTTGGGTGCTTTAGAAAATATCTTGACCCCTTCCTCGCTGTGGCAGCTCCTCAAATATTGGAAGACTGCTATCATGTTTCCCCTGGTCCTTCTCTTTACTAGACTAGCTAAATATAAAATAATAAAGTAGTAGATAAAAATAATAAAGATGGGATAGAAACAAAAGGAGGGATGCGGTGGCTCAGTGGCTACAATGCTGAGTTTGTCGATCATAAAGATTGGCGGTTCAAATCCCTAGCACCGCGTAACGGAGTGAGCTCCCGTTACTTGTCCCAGCTTCTGCCAACCTAGCAGTTCGAAAGCAGGTAAAAATGCAAGTAGAAAAATAGGGGCCCCTTTGGCCTTCAGCGTTTAGTCATGCCGACCACATGACCATGGAGACGTCTTCGGACAGCGCTAGCTCTACGGCTTTGGAACGGAGATGAACAGCGCCCCCTAGAGCCAGAAATGACTAGCATGTATGTGCGAGACAAACCTTTACCTTTACCTTAGAAACAAACAAACAAACTTTTGCAAGGTTGGCCCATCTGACTTAGGGATGGCCTTTGGACGATTCATCCCCATTTCCTTTCTCTCCCCAGGTTGACGGGCAACGAGCCTCTGACCATCCTCCCTCTCACCACGGAAATGGAGGAAGCGGCCATCAAGGCCCACTACAAGGTCTGCGACCGTCTGAAGCTGGAAAAGAAACAGCGCCGGATGTGCCGGAGAGACCCTGGCGTGGCCGAGACCCTCATGGAAGCCATCAGCATGAGTGCACTGGAATGCCAGTACCAGTTCCGCTTCGAGAGGTGGAATTGCAGCCTGGAAGGGCGCTACAGGGCCAGCCTGCTGAAGAGAGGTTAGTGAGGAGGAGGAGGGCAAGTAGTCCTCGACTTACGACCGGAGGAGGAGGAGGACCACTACTGGGGCGGTCCTTGGTGCTCTCAGAGCTGGGGGGTTTCTTTGCAGATGTTTCAGGACCCAACTAGGGAACATCATCAATGCTAGAAGGGAGTGGGGTGTGTGGAGAGGAAGAGGAGACGGGGAAAGGGAAGAAGAAGAAAACGACTACTGTAAGATCCTTGGTTTTCTTGCAGACATTTCATGATCCAGCTAGCTAATATCATCAGGGCAGGAAGGGAGTGTGGTTTGCAGGGAGGAGGAGGAAGAAGAGGAAAAAGAATAAAGGAAGAGGAAGAAGGAAGAAAAAGGAAGAAAAGGAAGAATAAGAATAGGAGGAGGAAGAAGGAGGAGGAGGAGAAGCAGAAGCAGAAGCAGAAGAAGAAGAAGAAGAAGAAGAAGAAGAAGAAGAAGCAGAAGAAGAAGAAGAAGAAGAAGAAGAAGAAGAAGAAGAAGAAGAAGAAGAAGAAGAAGAAGAAGAAGAAGAAGAGGAAGAAGAAGAAGAAGAAGAAGACTGCTACGACTATTACTACTGTAGGGTCCTTGGTTTTCTTTCAGACGTTTCATGATCCAACTAGCTAATATTATCAGGGCAGGAAGGGAATGTGGTTTACAAGGTGGAGGAGGAGGAAGAGGAAGAGAAGGAAGAAGAAGAAAGGAAGAAGAAGAAGAGAAAGAGGAGGAAGAAGAAGAGGATGAGGATGAGGAGGATTGTGGGGTCCTTGGTGCTCCCTGAGTTTGGTGGTTTTCTTGCAGACGTTTCATGATCCAACTAGGTAATATCAGCAGTGCTATAAGTGAGGAGGGGAAGGAGGAGGAGGAGAAGGAGGACTGTGCTTTGGTGGTCTCTGAACTTGGTTATTTCTTTACAGACATTTCATGAACCAGTTCCATAACACCATCAGTGCTAATGAGTGTGTTGTTTATTCCTGTTTACCTACAGGAGATTGCCCTGCCAATGCTGGTGGAGGTGTGATTATCTCCTTGGTACTTCCTTATTAGGATATTCCTTTCTGCTTGATAGTTTGTCTGGTGTTAATCCCTGCTTATCTGGGTTTCTCTTTCTGTGGAGTTCTTGGTGTTCTCTGAACTTGGTGCTTCTCTTGTGGATGTTTCATGACCCAACTAGGTAACGTCATCAGTTTCCTTGCAGATGTTTCAGGGCCCAACTAGGTAACCTTATCAGTGCTAAGAAGGGAGGGGGAGGGTTTCTTTCTATTTATATAGGTAGTCCTTGATTTACAACTATTCATTTAATGACCATCTGAAGGTACAACCGACCCAAAATGGGGATTTATGACATGGATTCCAACCCCTTCATGCAGTCCTGTGACTGAATTTTATGTGCTTGGCAACACAGCTGCACCCACAGCCATTTGTAACATCCTGTGGTCTTGCTTGCCAAAAATGGGTACTTACATCTAGTTTTCAGCAAATTTGCACCCTTCGCTGCATTTATCAGCCTGCTACACAAAAGTTGCAAAATGTTTTAACCTGTTTTAAGACTTGTACAACAAAGGACTGTAATGGGAAGACTTGGTTACAGTTGTTGGATGATAATCAAAATCAAGAATTCCTTCACTTTGGCTACCGCTAGCCAGGGAATTCTGGGAATTGAAGTCCATCCGTCTCCAAGCATGCTGGCTGGGGAATTCTGGGAGCCAAAGTCTACTCATCTACAAACATGGTGGCTAGGGAATTCTGGGAGCTGAAACCCACCTGTCTTAAAGCATTCTGGCTGGGGAACCCTGGGAGTTGAAGTCCACCCATCTCCAAGCATGCTGGCTGGGGAATTCTGGGAGTTGAAGTCCACCCATCTTAAAGCAAGCTTGCCAATGAATTCTGGGAGCTGAAGTCCACCCATCCTCAAGCTTGCTGGCTGGGGAATTCTGAGAGCTGAAACCCACCTATCCTAAACCAAGCTGGCTGAGGAATTCTGGGAGTTGAAGTCCACCCATCTTAAAGAAAGCTTGCCAATGAATTCTGGGAGATGAAATCCACCCATCTTCAAACTTGCTGGCTGGGGAATTCTGGGAGCAGAAGTCCACCCATCTACAAGCATGTTTGCTGAGGCATTCTGGGAATTGAAATCCACCCATTTCCAAGCACGGTGGCTGAGGAATTCTGGGAGTTGAAGTCCACCCATTTTAAAGCAAGCTTGACAATGGATTCTGGGAGTTGAAGTCCACCCATCTTCAAGTGTACTGGCTGGGGAATTCTGGAAGTTGGAGCCCATCCATCTCCAAGCATCCTGGCTGAGGAATTCTGGGAGCTGGAGTCCACCCATCTCAAAATTGTCAGGGCTGGGCGATACCACTCTAAGAGAGAAGTTCGGTGTGCTAACAGCATTGTCATCTTCCTCCGCAGGGTTCAAAGAAACTGCCTTCCTTTACGCCATCTCTTCGGCGGGGCTGACCCACGCCATGGCCAAAGCCTGCAGCGCCGGACGTATGGAGCGCTGTACTTGTGACGAGGCCCCCGACTTGGAGAACCGCGAGGCGTGGCAGTGGGGTGGATGCGGAGACAATCTCAAATACAGCAACAAGTTTGTCAAAGAGTTCCTTGGGAAGAAGTCCAACAAGGATCTGCGAGCTCGGGTGGACTTCCACAACAATTTGGTGGGGATGAAGGTAAGTGCTCACGGTGGTTGTAGGCTGTAGTTGGGGAGAAGTAGAGGGCCCTGAGGGACTGGAGAAGGCTGCTAGGTAAAGATTGTAGAGGGCCACCCAAAAATCTAGATCAGATTTGGCAACTTTTAAGACTTGTGGACTTCAGCTCCCAGAATTCATAGCTGGCTGGAGAATTCTGGGAGTTGAAGTCCACAAGTCTTAAAGTTGCCAAGTTTGGGGACCCCTGATCTAGATGGAGGCAAGGTTGGCCGAGCACCTTGCTTTCGTGAAAAAGCAGGAGAAAGGGAGATTGGAAGACATGGACATGTTTGGCTTCATACAGCTAATCTTGATCATTGGTTGATCAAAGATGTGCTTTTGGCTTGACTTTTGGGAAGTACCTAGATGTTCTCCAGGTACACCCATGACTACTGTCATTGAGTCCTCTTCCTCCTCCCTCTTCCTCTCCTTTCTCCTTCTTCCTCTTCTCCCTCTCCTTCTTCCTCCTCCTTTTCTCCTTCCCCCTTCTCCTCTCTTCCCCCTCCCCAGCATGCTTCCGTCAAGCAAATTCAACAGGGAAGTCCAATTCACTTAAAGACCAATTCACTTAAAGACCGTGTGACTCCCTCAACAATTGCAATGATTTATTTAATGCTAATGGCCAAAACAAGGTCATAAAATCAGACGGATCTAAATGAATCGTGTGAAAAAAAATAGCCCCAAGTTCCTTTTTAAAAAAAGTGCCGTTATAACTTCAGACGGTCACTAAATGAATTATGGTAAGTCAAAAATGACCTGTTTTTGCTCGGGGATCCTGCATTCAACTTGATGAGTGCACCCAATTTACAATTTCCTTCCCTGGAAACTCAGCTCTTCTCGGGATTAAGGAATTTAGCAACGCTCCAGAGAGACGGAGTTAAAAATGTCAATTTTAATGAAGCTCAGCAGAGCCCAGGAAAGTCTTTTCTTCTTTTTAATTAAAGCTTTTTCTGAACTTCAAGTCTACCAGAAGACCGTGTTTTAATGCACTTGACTTTTTATTAAGGGAGTACCAAAAGAGAATGTGGTGGAGAAGGGGGAGGAAGAAAGAGGAATTACAGCAAGAAAAGGAAGAAAGGAAGAATGCAGAGAAGACCCAAAAGTGCTTCTTTTCGAGAGGCAACTGGACTTTCTGGCTTTTCTTTGAAGACGTTTCGCTTCTCCTCCAAGAGGTTTCTTCAGCTCTGACTGGATGGTGGGGAATGGAAGGGTTTATACTCCTTGCAGACAGCTGGTCATTTGCATCCTTTTAGAGAGTTGTTGAGGCCACTTGGAGGTTTATCTGTGTCACTTGAGTTTTGCAAATGGCTGTGGAGGCTTCTTGGAACTGCTAAACAGCTCTGCGACACAATCCTTTCAACAGTTCCAAGATAGCTCCACACTGATTTACACTATTCAGCTGACCCTGAGGACACAGAAAACCTCCAAGTGGCCTCAACGACTCTCTGAAAGGATGCAAACGACCAACTTTATCTGCAAGGAGTATAAATCCTTCCATTCCCCACCGTCCAGTCAGAGCTGAAGAAGTTTCTTGGAAGAGAAGTGAAATGTCTTCAAAGAAAAACTAGAAACTCTAGTTGCCTCTTGAAAAAGCACTTTTGGGATTACCATAACCTGGATGACTGAGAAGCTCTAAAGACTTTTAAAAGCAACAAAGGTGATCAGGGCTAAAAAAAATGAAGAACAGTGGCAGGAATTCTAGTTTAATGTCTAGTTTAATGAAAAGAAAAACTAGGGGGTGGCATGATGGCAGTCTTCCAATATCTGAGGGGCTACCCCAAAGAAGAAAGGGGTCAATTTATTTTCCAAAGTATCTAAAGGAGAACAAGAAGTAAATGGATGGCAACTAACCAAGGAGAGAAGCAAGCTAGAACTGAAGAGAAACTTCCTGACAGTGAGGACAATTAATCAGCGGAACAACCTGCCTCCAGAAGTTGTGGATGCTCCAACACTGAAGATTTTCAAGAACAAGATCAGACAATCATTTGTTTGAAATATTATAGGGTTTCCTGCTTGACAAGGGGCTGTACTAGAAGAACTCCCTTCCAACTCTGTTATTCTATTATTCTGAATAAAATAGAAAACAACCACTGGGTTTTATATCACTCGTGTCTCATTCTTCCTGCTCTTTAATCCCTTCTCCTCCTGCCTGGAACGGCTCCTATGTAGAAGCAAAATTGCTTTTTAAAAATCTGATCCTTATAACAAAGCCAGCCCCTTCTTCCCCACCACGAAATCCCTTAAAGCAAGCAAAAGTTTTGCAGAAGTCCTGCTAACTAATTAGCTCGCATTGCATGCCAGATAAACTGGTCTTGGCACTGGGAATTGAAATCCATACCGCAAAGAGATGTGGGGTGGGGGGATTTTAATCTGCTCGCAGCCAGCTTGCCATCCAAGACCAAGAATGTTGCAAAAAAAAATAAAAATAAAAACGGAGAAGGCAGAAGGATCCATCCAGGCATTTCTTGCAGCATTTGGCGAAACGTTGGCTCTCAGGAAAGTTGTATTATCCAAAGAGGATTTTTAACACTGCAGAAATCCAGAAGAGAAACCTCATTACGCCCATTTGTCCAAAGTTACAACGTTGTTGAAATAAGGGACTCGTGGACAGTGTTTCACACTTACAACTGTTGCAGCCATCCTGGTGGTCACGTGATCAAAATTCGGATGTTTGGGACAACTGACTTGTATATTTACGACAATCACGGTGTCCAGGGTGTGTGTGGTGTCACACGATCCCCTTTTGAAACCAAGCAAAGTCAATGGGGAGTCCAGATTCGCTTAATGACCATGTGAGTAAATTAACCACCGCAACGATTCACTTAGTAACCGTGCCAGGAAAGGTCGTAAAACAGGGGGGAAAGTTCACTTAACAATTGTCGCTCTTAGCCACAGGAATTTTGGGCGCCTCAATTGATAAAAATGCCAAATTTGCTCACCCCTGATCTAGTCCAATCCTAACTCAGGGTCAAAATCCACACCTACATCTAAGCCTCCCGGAGTCACCGATGTATAAATGGGGTAGCTATATACAACTGTTTAATAAATGAATTAAAAGGAAGTTTTGGAAAAGGTAAGTCAAGGAATTTAGCACGGATTTCCAATTTTTGAAGAGAGTAGAGAATAGAAACTATCAGAAGAAGCAGTGGTGGGATTCAAAAGCTTTACTAAGGGTTCTGTGGACATGGCTTGGTGGAGACTGCAAAATCTCCAGTCAGAGGTGGGATTGGTTGGTTCTCTGAACTACTCAAAATTTCCGCTACCGGTTCTCCAGAACTGGTCAGAACCGGCTGAATACTCACCTCTGAGGAGAAAGGATTTGGTTGGCTGATAACCTGGAACACAGCAGGTAGTCCTCATGTTATGACTGGACTTCTAGTGATTTTTCAAAGATATAATAGACACTCTCCTTCCTTAAAAAAAAGATACCCAGATTTGAAGTTATGCTGTGGGCCCTTCCCAGTTACATGATTGCATTTGGGACAGATTGACAACCAGTCTTCCTTCCTTCCTTCCTTCCTTCCTTCCTTCCTTCCTTCCTTCCTTCCTTCCTTCCTTCCTTCCTTCCTTCCTTCCTTTTTGGTCATTAAAAATAGTTGCTTATTACAAATTTTCTTTCTTTCTTTCTTTCTTTCTTTCTTTCTTTCTTTCTTTCTTTCTTTCTTTCTTTCTTTCTTTCTTTCTTTCTTTCTTTCTTTCTTTCTTTCTTTCTTTCTTCCTTCCTTCCTTCCTTCCTCTCTCTCTCTGTCTTTCTTTCTCCCCCCTCTTTCCCTCATTCTCTCCATTTTCTTCTTTCTCTCCCTCTTTCTCTCTCCCTTTCTGTCTGCCTCTCTCTTTCTTTCTTTTTCTCTCTCTCTCAACCACCCTCTCTCCCTCCCCCTCTCTTTTTCTCTCCCTCTCTTCCTCATTCTTTCCCTCTTGTTCTTTCTCTCCCTCTCTCCCTCTCTCTCTCTCTCTCTCTCTCTTTCTTCTTTCCTTTCTCTCTGTCTTTCTTTCTCCCCCTCATTCTCTTCATTTTCTTCTTTCTCTCCCTCTGTCTGTCTCTCTGTCTGTCTCTCTCTTTCTTTCTTTTCCTCTCTCTCTCAGCCACCCTCTCTCCCTCATTCTCTCCATCTTGTTCTTTCTCTCCCTCTCTGTCTCTCTTTTTCTCTCTCTCTCTCTGTGTCTCTGTATCTCTGTCTCTGTCTCTTTGTTTCTCTCTCTCTCTCTTTCTCTCTCTCTCTCTCTTTCTTTCTTTCTTTCTTTCTTTCTTTCTTTCTTTCTTTCTTTCTTTCTTTCTTTCTTTCTTTCTTTCTTTCTTTCTTTCTTTCTTTCTTTCTTTCTTTCTTTCTTTCTTTCTTTCTCTCTCTCTCTCTCTCTCTCTCTCTCTTTCTTTCTTTCTTTCTTTCTTTCCCATCCATCCTGAAACAAAACAACTCCAGGTGGCTTTACAACTGTTTGTGGCATCCTGTGGCCATCACGTGACTTCGATTTACAATCCATTTCTGGCTGACGTTTAACCACAAGAATCAGTGAGGCCACTGGGTCTGCTTAATGACCGTGGATTTGCTTAACAACCCAGTCGATTCGCTTTATGACCACTGCAAAAAAGTTTCATAAAATCAGGTTGGCCTGCTCAATGAGCGGCAGGACCTAGGACAGTAATTTTGGGCCCCAATTACAGCCACAGCGCCAGGAGTATCTGCAGTGGTGAACATTTGATGCCGTAACATTTTTTGGTCCTGGCTTGTCTTTCAGAAATTCTTTCGGGTTTTTTTTTCCCTCCGCAGGTCATCAAAGCTGGAGTGGAGACCACTTGTAAATGCCACGGAGTGTCCGGCTCCTGCACTGTCCGGACGTGTTGGCGCCAGCTCTCTCCCTTCCACGAGATCGGCAAGCAGCTGAAGCAGAAATACGAGATGGCCCTCAAAGTGGTCAGCACGACCAACGAGGCCACGGGGGAAGGGGACATCTCCCCACCTAAGAAGTCCATCCTGGGCCATGGCGACCAGATCCCCAGGACTACAGACCTGGTTTATCTCGACGATTCTCCCAGCTTTTGCTTGTCTAGCCGATTCTCCTCCGGGACGTCTGGCCGGAAATGTTACAAAGACAAGAACTGCGACAGCATCTGCTGCGGACGGGGACACAACATCCAAAGCCGCGTGGTTACTCGTCCGTGCCAGTGTCAGGTCCGCTGGTGCTGTTACGTGGAGTGCAAGCAGTGTACGCAGAGAGAGGAGGTTTACACGTGCAAGGACTGAAGGAGTTGTGTCCGACGAGCCCCGACTCCGGGGACGGATCCTCCTGGCCCCTTTCCTCGAGACAAAACCAAAACAAACGGGGACGCCCGGTGTGATGGCCGAGCGCTATCCTAACGTGATGGAAGCACTTTGAAGGGGTTCCCTGCCTTGCTGACCCAGCCTCTTCCTCAGCAAAGAGATTTCGGACAGCAGCACCAACGGAAAACCCCTTGCGATGTCCAAGATGGTGGCTTGGAGACCGGGAAGGAATTTTTTTCCCTTCTTGACGACGATGCGGAGGCCGAATTGGCCACCTTCCGTGTCGCCCTCCCGAGAATTCTCTTGGACCTGGATGGTTCCACTTCGTTTTGAGAGAGCCCCCATTTCCTGAAGGCCTTCAACTGCAGAAGATGTTCTAGGGAGAAAAGGGCCTTAAGAAGGAATTTTTCTCTTTTTAAAAAAAAGTAATTTATGGAGTTTCCGGCTTCCAGAAGGCCCAAATTAGAAGCCTACGTCCCATTAGTCGCAGAGGTCACTTACATAAGGACGGTTCCTCAAACGTTCCTTCTAACAGCTTGTTGTTGTAGCAGATGGTGAAGATGTGGGTTTTTGTTTTAAATTTTATTCTTATTCCCCCCCTGTGTGCCCTCGGCCTCTCTTTCTTTGCTCTCCGTTGCAATCCACTCGGTGAATTTGGGAAACCACTAGAACAAAAAGAGCCTGAGATCTTCTCAACTGGCGTTTTGATTTCTTCGGTGATTTTAATTCGGACTTCTTCTTTTTGCACCGATTTCTCTCTTCTTATGACTTCAGTTGACACCCAGGCTGCTTCGAAACCAGCGTGACATCCTGGCTGGGAATGCCACTTGGCCCTCGGCCTTCGGAAGACGGAGAAAACACACCGCCTTCGAGACGATGATGAGACTACATTTTTGTTTTTCCCACGTCTGGATCAGGGTGTCCAAGAATGCGGGTCTCTTGAGGGTCGCATTTCACCCGCCTTTCTCCGTAGCCGATGATATTTTCCGGGGCTGATTAAAAGCCTGTTTTTTTTTTTTTCCTTTTCTAAAAAAAACCCCCCAAATGACTTAAACCACTAGAAAGCTGCACGCGTTAGATGTAAGGCAGCCAGCAGCCGATTCTTGTTCCTGTAGATCAGAAGGGGAAAAAAAATAATATATATATATGGAGAAATATCAAAATGGCAGGCTGGATCACTTTTTACAGGTAGTTCTCGACTTACAACTGTTTAGTGCCAAAGTTAACAAAAAAGGCACTGAAGAAAGTGACCTACGACCATTTTTCATACTTGCGACCGTTGCAGTATCCCCCATGGTCACGTGATCAATATTAAGATGCTTGGCAACTGACTCGTATTTATGACGGTTGCAGTGTCCCGGGGTCACGTGATCCCCTTATATGACCTTGTAACAAGCAAAGTTAATGAGATTCACTTAATGACTGTGTTACCAACTTTAACAACTGCAGTGGTTCACTTAACAGCGGTTGCAAGACAGGTCCTTAAAACGGGGCAAAGTCCCTTAACCTCATGAATTTTGGGCTCAGTTGAAGTCGTAATTTGAGGACTACCTGTACAGAGCATTCTTCTGTCATGTGAACTGGGGAATATTACAAATATGCAACATTTTATTTTTTATTTTTGCTTCAAGAAAGGGATTCGGATGAACAGCTGATAAATTCCTGGGTGAATCGTCCACACGTGATGGGCAGTTGATTTTAAAAGCGGTTCAAGTGTCGCATTTTTTTTTCCTTTTTGTCCTGGGGAATTGCAATTTGACCCATTGGAGGAGCAGAGCAGAAATCTTAGAATAACCGAGGGGATCTTAGAATCTTAGAATAACCGAAGGGACCCTATTCTTCTCCAACTCCTTCCGACGTTTCTTGCACGTTCTCGTCTGGGAAATCATCCCCGCTCTCAGGCCCAATTTTAGGGGTGTTTTGAACAAAATAATAATAATAATAATTAACAGTAGCAGCTTCTATCAAAGCTGCCCTTCTTGGGAATGGATGAATTTGGAGGAGATGGTGACCTTGGGAGATGAAGAACGAGAGGGTAGCTTGGTTTCAACATTGGCGGGATGGGTCCAAGGTGGATTAGAGGAGTGACCGAAAAATGGAAGATAGCTCCTAGCTGTGGGACATTGCATCCATGAACTGGTGTCAGGTCTGATCGTGGCCTGATCTAGACCATTCCTGATGCTGTGTACCCAGGAATCTCTTCGCCCGAAGGACCACCTCTGTAGCTCCGTGCAACGGATTGAAAACCAAACGAAGATTGAAAAACACTCTTTATTATTTCAAGGGTGGAAGATGAGTCTATCTAGATATGTTCCGATGCCTAGATCTAAATACTGAACGTTTATTTATTAAGCTTTTGCAGAAGTTTGTATGGTTTCCATGTGGTATTATGAAACGGGGCCTCTCGTATGAACATGTGAGCACTCCGGGATTTTATTTGGGGGGAGGTTTTTTTTGCACGCTGGTATTTGAACCCGGATTCCCGAAGGGATTCTTTAATTTTTTTCCCAACACTGTAAGGCCTGACCTTTGAGCAAGCTGCAGCCTCATTTTTCTTCTTTTCTTTTCTTTCTTTCTTCCTTTTTTTTTTCTTTTTCTTTTTGATCAATGTTATTTGGAAAGAGAGGGTTTCGGAGCGACTTGGAAGATTCTGTCTGGAAGTCTGGTTTTCATTTAGCTCTAAGCCCAGCGGTGGGTCCTGTTTTTGAGATCTTCTTGACGTTCCTGCTTGACATTGGAACAGCTCACCTCGAGGGTTTTGGGGGAGGTTTGGGGGAGAAATGGGGAAGGGGAAAACTGGAGAAATGGGACTTGTGAAGTCCTTGGTGATCCCTGAACTTGGTGGTTTTCTTGCAGATGTTTCATTACCTAGCACCGGTGATGTTGCCAACTGGCATCATGAAACCACCAAGCTCAGACACCAAGGACCCCATAATCTTCCTCCTCTCCTCCTGCTCCTTTAAGACTGATGATATTCCTCAGTTGGGCCATGAGATGTCTGCAAGAAAACCACCAAGCTTAGAAAGCACCAAGGACCTTATGTCCTCTTCCTCCTCCTTCTCCTTCCCATCCTAATCTTCTTCCTCCTCCTCCTCCTCCTCTTCACAAACACCACTTCCTTCTAGCACTGATGACAGCCCCTAGTTGGGTCATGAAACGTCTGCAAGAAAATCACCAAGCTCAGGGACCACTAAAGACTCCACAGTCCTTCTCCTCCTCCTTCTCCTCCTCCTCCTCCTCCCACAAACACTTCTCCTTTCTAGCACAAATGACGTTCCCTAGTTGGGTCATGAAAGATCTTCAAGAAAAGCATCAAGTTTAGAGAGCACCCAGGACCTCTCGCTTCAATCCCGAGCAACAAATATCCTTTCCTTTTGTTAGATCCACCTCGTTTTGGGCTATAGCCTTCATTTCTGGAGAAGAAGAGTGGAGTGAAAGTCCCAAATTCCCCTTTTCCCCTTAGTGGGAATATTCTTAGCGTTTGACCAACCAGAGATATCCAAAAATGGGGAAATCCTTCTATACACCAGACCCTTCTGTCAAGTTATTTAAAATTATTTAAATTTATGGAGCGGTGGTGACTTCAAAAGTCTCTTGCCCATGGCTGCTTCTCAACATTGGGAAATCTTGATGCAATTTTTTCTGCTTGATAAGGTAAAGAGAGTAGTTTTCCCTCTGGGCCATTACCTTTGATACCTGGTCTAAAGACGGCTGAAAGATCTTGCAGTTTTGTAGGATTTTGAATGCTCTTGGGATTATAGAAATCTCATCTCAGTTTTTGGAGATGATCTTGTTTGATTTTTGAAGGCCGTGTCTGAAATACAGGTAGTCCTTGGCTTACGTTTGTTTAGGGACCGATCAAAGTTACAACGGCACTGAAATACGTGGCTTACGACCATTTTTTCACAGTTACGACTTTTGCAGCATCCCCATGATTGCGGGATCAAAATTCAGAGGCTTGGCAATTGACTCATACTTACAGCCGCTGCTGTGTCCTAAGGTCACATGATCACCTTTTGTGAACTTCTACTTCTCATAAGCAAAGTCAATGGGGAAGCCATTGATTCGCTTAACAACCGGATTACTAACTTTACTTAACAGCAGTGGCAAGAAATGGGGCAAAACTAACAAATGTCTCATTTATCGACAGAAATGTTGGGCTCAGTTGTGGTCGTAAGTTGAGGATTACCTGTATCGACCAAGGTTCATCGGAGAATGCTCACATCCTACCCAGTTAAGATCCTGGTTTAATCTGTTTCAGTGTTCTGCAGATGCCAAGATTACGAGCTCTATGGGTTAACCTTGCATTTAAGTTTCTCCTTCTAGCACAATCATAGATTAGGAACCCCTTGTGAACGTGTTCAAAAGGCAAACAGGCCACCATCTCATCTCAGACATTATCAGAGTTCATTGGAGGGAACTGGGTTACAGGAAGTTGAACCAGGCTTGCTCTGTAACTTTCTTTCTCTAAAACAATGTTTCTCAATCTTGGCAACTTTCAAGGTGGCTGGACTTCAACTCCCAGAATTCCTCAGCCAGCATGCTGGCTAGGGAATTCTGGGAGTTGAAGTACACACACCTTAAAATGGCGAAGGTTGACAAACCCTGTTTAAGAAATGTCATATAAGCTTGCAATCCTGGAGCAATTGTACCCCAAAACAAATGGGTCAAACAGTTCATTTTTTTAAATAGATTTTTACTTCCCTGGGCACAAATCTCTCCTTGGGAGGGAAACAACGAACTGGTGAAATTCACACAACCTGCTAAATCTAGATCACAGAACGTAGCTATTTCTGTTGTGAACCATAACTAAATTGACCAGATGGGCTGAATTTGCACCAAAAGCTAAGCCAGCATGAAATTAATGTAAACATGTTCAGGTGCCAGGTCTTTAACCAATCCAGTTGAGCACGTTGCGTGACCCAAGGCTGGTGTCATGTTTTTTTAAAAAAATGCAACTGTGGATTGCCAAAATAATGCTTATTCTAACCAGTATGCATAAGATTACAAGTAGTTCTCAACTTACTATGGTTCATATTATGACCGTCCAAAGTTATCATGGCACTGAAAAAAGTGACTTATGACCGTTTTCCACACTTACGACCTTTATAGCATCTCTACGATCAATGAGATCAAGATTCAGACTCATATTTGTGATGGTCACATGTCCCAGGGTCATGTGATTTGGGGCTCAATTTTAGTTTTAAGTCGGGGACTACTCTATAAACTATATATATATATTTCCAGTCAGGCTGTAGCATTCAGAGGCCTTTGTGTATCAGCATCAATTGTCAATTTTGATTGTTTGCTAATTTGCTTGCTTGCCCAGGGAATATGTCCCAAAATTGAGGGCGATAGATTTGAATATTTATTATATATGTAAAAAGGAGGCTATTGCCTTACAGATAGTCCTCGATTTACAAAAGTAATTTAGTGACCATTCAAATAACAACAGCAGTGAAAAAAGTGACTTACGGCCATTTTTCACACTTATGACCATTGCAGCATCCTTATAGTGATCAAAATTCAGACACTTGGCAACTGACTCGTATTTTTGACGGTCACAGTGTCCCTGGCGGTCACGTGAAAATCTGTAGAAAAGCCAGATTCACTTAACAACCGTGGGACTAACTTCACCACCGCAGTGATTCACTTAACAACAGTGGCGAGACAGGTCGTAAAACTCACTTAAGAACTTTCTCCCTTAGCCACAAATATTTGTGGCTGTAGTTATGATGGTAATTTGAGGACTACCTGTATCGGAAGATTGTTGGCTGCGATGCTGAGCTATGGAGTCATTGTAAAATACTGTTCTTTTTATTAAAAAAAAATTGGGGGTTGCAGAGACATATTTCTGAAGCAAACCCCGTGCAATTGTGGGATATGCTTGGTTTTAGTTGTGCAACGAGTGTGATAGTGCTAGAGATCGGCAATTCTCACAGATTGTACTGCACTTATGTGCAAGGAGAGAGGTGAAGTTGTGAATGAACTACTGACAGGGCAGGTTGGGGTTTTATATAGTTATGCACGCACTGAAGCCAGAGTGTTTCTGTAAGTATTTTTTGTTTTAAAGTATTTATGTGAATTTTAATGGGGATAGTATTGCATTTCTGTTCTGTGTTGTAAATAGTTAAGGGTTTCTTTTTTCCTCCTGTGGTTTTTGTGAAATATATATCTATATCTATATAAATAGTATTGAGGCACATGCATTCAGCGTATAGGCAAGTAGTTCTCAACTTACAAAAATTCATTTAGTGACAATTCAAAGTTACAACGGCACTGAAAAAAAGTGACTTGCGACCATTTTTCACACTTACGACCGTTGTAGCATCTCTGTGGTCATCTGATCAAAATTCAGATGCTTAGCACTTGGCTCACTTTTATGACGGTCGCAGTGTCCGGAGATCATGTGATCCCCTTTTGCGACCTTCTAATAAGCCAAGTCAATGGGGAAGCCAGATTCACTTAACGTCCGTGTTTATAACATAACAATCGCAGTGATTTACTTAACAACAGTGGCAGGGAAGGTTGAAAAAAAACTCATTGAACAAACGTCTCGCTTAGCAACAGAAATTTTGGGCTCGATTGTGGTCGTAAATCAAGGACCACATGTATAATCTGCATGCTATTAACGAAGGTGGGACTTCTGAGGTGCTTCTGAAGTTCCACCTCCAAAACCATCGTCTAATATGGTCCATGAGGAGAGCTGTGTCTCTGTGCGGAGCACCTGAACTTCCATCCTCATTTAAAGTGGAGACTTTACTGAGAATAAACCACTTTGGTTATTCATTTCTAGGTTGGTGATCCTCCAGAAACCACATTGCCTTCAAATTCTAACCATCTCTTAAACGTCTACCACCATATATGATTCAATCCAGCTTTTCATGGCTCCACTGATCCTCCAGTCAAGGTTTTCATTTATGGTGGTAGCTCTCACTTAAGTGTGTGCCTTAGATCGGGGGGTCTTCAAACTTGACAGTTTTAAAACTTGTGGACTTCAACTCCCAGAATTCCTGAGCTAATATGACTGGAGGAGGAGGAATTCTGGGAGCTGAAGTCCACAAGTCTTAAACTTGCCAAGTTTGAAGACCCTTGCCTTAGATCCATAAACCATCCAAAAATTGTCTCCAGAGTGTAGACTTTGATCAGATATTTTTGGCTTTTTCCTTCAGTCTCATCACATTGTTGTCCCATTGTTCAAATTGTCCCACCGATTCATCCCTTAAGGGGAGAACAGCCATTATATATATATATATTGTGTAGCTGTGCAGTTACATCTGGATCAGAAGGGTGTGTGTGTGTGTGTGTGTGTGTGTGTGTGTGTGTATTTTTGTAAATGATCTAACTTTGTGGTCGCTTTGCAAAGGTTGGATGAGAAGAACACACAGAACTGTCCTCATCTACTCCTGAAATAGCTAACGAGAAAGTCAAAAGTGTGAGCTAGTGTGAATGTGGCATCTAATGTGTGCAATAAATCCTAAATCTCTATTGGTCAGATGTAGAACATAGAATCCTAAACCTTGGAACTCTTCTGGTCCAAAGCTCTGCTCAAGGCAGTAGCCCATTTACCATCCTGATCAAATTGTTGTCCAGTCTGTTTTTGAGAACCTCATTTAAAGTGGAGAATATATATATATTTATGGTCCCATCTGTCCACCATGGTCCATTTGTCCACCATGGTCCATCTGTCTCCTAGGTAAGCCTATTGTGACTCCACAGCACCTACCTTAAGAAGGATTGGCCTTAAGGCACCTTGATAGCTTCATGCCTAAAGCGTGGTCACCTTGATAGCTTCATGCCTACATCAGGACTAGAACTCGGAACATAGAACATAGAATGATAGTGTTTTGGAAGAGACCTTGGAAGTCTTCTACTCCTTAGGGTCTCTTGGCTTCTAGAGCAGTGCCTTTAACCATTACACCACACAGATGTAGGTCTCACAAGACTAGGACCATTTCTTTTGGTAAGCAACCTATGTTGACTAGAACAGGGATCTCCAACCTTGGCCACTTTAAGCTTGGAGGACTTCAACTCTCAGAATCTTTTGCTGGCTGGGGGATTCTGGGAGTCGAAGTCCTCCAGGCTTAAAGTGGCCAAGGTTGGAGACCCCTGGCCTAGAGCATTGAAACTCCAAGACACCCCATATAGAGGCCAGATCACTCCAGAACTGGATGAATTCCACCCAATCCCAAAACCCACTCTACCATCTATGTAAATTCAAAGAAGGTCTTAAGGGCAATGCCCCTACTTTCTCCAGCCTGGATCCCTTAGCTATTTTAATAATCCCATTTCTAGACCAGCGGACAGTCGAAATTTCTAGACCCAGAAGATAGATTCAGGTTGGTTGGAAAGACCCAAGGAGTCTTCTTCTTTGATTTTTCTGAGAAGACGTTTCACTTCTCATCCAAGAAACTTCTTCAATTCCTCATCCTTTCTGGGATGAGAAGCAAAATGTCTTCAAGGAAAAAGTTGCCTTTGAAAAAACATCTTTCGGACAACTGTGGCCTGAATGATGGAGAATCTCTATAAATGTTGGTTGAAAATGTTCTTCTAACAATTCTCACTGGAATGTCATTGTCATGTTATCTTATTTAATGCTTATTTCAGTAATTTCTCCAACTTGGGGCCTGCAAGTTTTCTAGGCTACTTTTCTATAGCCAGCTTGTAGGATTCTGTAAATTCTGAGTATTTAAAGATGCTTCATTTTCCGTTTTTGATATGCATTGATTCCTTTCTTCTTTTTCTTTTTCTTTCCAAAATTGTATTGGGGGCTCACTCACTTTTATCACTCCCTTACCCCCAAGTCTTGTTAAAAGGCCATGAATATGGACTTGAAGATGGGTTGCACACACTCGTGAATGGGGTTCCTTCCGAGGAATCAACATGTGAAGGATTTGTAGTATTTTATTGTCCGCGAATTTTGGGGTGTTTAATGCTTTGTAAGGTAGCCTAAATTATTTTCTCTCTACCTCATATGTACAGCTTGTAGGTATGAATCAGATTCTTGAGTGACTGTGGAGAATGTATTTAAGTTATTTAACAACTTGGTATAACAATGGAGAACAAAGGAGACAATAAATGTATTTTAAATTATACATTTGTGAGTTTGTGTTCTGTGCAGCTGAGGTGGGACCATTTTTACAACTTAAGGAAATTTTGCCCAGAAAAGGGGGGGGAGGGAAGTATCTCAGCTTCTAAAACAATGGTTGTCAACTTGGGTGGACTTCAACTCCCAGAATTCCCCAGCCAGAAGGCGGCATTCTGGGAATTGAAGTCCATCCATCTGCCAAGGTTGAGAGACATTATTCCATGCAATTGAAGAAAAAGAACTTTTGTTACAGGGGAAGATTCCTGTTGTAGGTAGAAAGTTGATCAACGATGGGATATTTAAGGGTGATCCATCATGAAAATCGCAAGCTATTTGTGTCTGATTAAGTAGAGGAACAGTCTGTTAGATTGTACACCTTCTCTAGACCTCACAACACAAAGACAAGAGATATTCCAGATGGGCTTTCTTGTTGTTTTGTTTTGTTTTCCTTGAAGATGTTACACTTCTCATCCAAGAAGCTTCTGAAGAACTGAACTGAGGAGTTTCTTGGTTGAGAAGTGAAACGTCTTCAAAAAACCAGTTGCCTTTTGAGAAAGCATATTTGGGACAACCATCTCCTGGATGATGGAGAATCTCCATTGACAAAGTTCAGGGATGAAATTTGTAGCCATAGATTTGGTGGTGGCTATCCGTGAGAATCGTTACAAAAAGGCTGCATTAACAGAGGGACAGAATCGAGATCACGTGAAGTGTTAGTAGCCCTTTATAAGTCCTTACTGAGACCACCCTTGGAATACAGCACCCAGTTTTGGTCACCACGATACAAAGAAGATGTTGAGACTCTGGAAAGAGTGCAGATAAGAGCAACAAAGATGATTAGGGGACTGGAGGCTAAAACATATAAGGAGCGGTTGCAGGAACTGGGTATGTCTGGTTTAATTAAAAGAAGGACTAAGGGAGACATGATAGCAATGTTCCAATATCTCAGGGGCTGCCCCAAAGAAGAGGCAGTCAAGCTATTTTCCAAAGCCCCTGAGGAGGGGACAAGAATCAATGGATGGAAACTAATCAAGGAGAAAAGCAACCTAGAACTAAGGAGAAATTTCCTGACAGTGAAAACAATGAATTGGTGGAATGACTTGCCTCTAGGAGTTGTGGATGCTCCATCACTAGAGGCTTTTAGGAAGAAATTCTATAGCCATTTGTCTGAAATGGAATAGGATTTCAAACCTGAGTATTCTGCTATTGCTATTACCCCATGAGCTATGAATAGCAATAGCACTTAGACTCACATATCGCTTCACATGTGCTTTCCAGCCCTCTCTAAGCGGTTTACAGAATCAGCCTCTTGCCCCCAACAATATGGGTCTATTCTGCCTTTTGGTTCACTTGCTGAATATAAAGACAGATAGATAACTCTACAAATTCTTCCATACAAAGTTTCTTTTATTGGATTATATTAGGTATCCTCAAGGTAACTCACAGTTATGTCGAGATGCATCTAATGTCCAATTCTTTGCACAGTTGAAATCGTAGTGTAAATGATAGTAATCTTTCTGTCCCATATTTCATCCCATAGTCGTAGAATCAGGGGGTGGAGATGCTACCATGAAGCTGTGTTCAGGCAAGAGTGAAGAAACCTCACCCAACCCACCAAGGGTCAATTCAGTGACCAATCAGGGTTACAGATGTGACCACATAACATGAACTACATTTCCCAGGATACCTTAACTACGGCTACCATGATGCATTTCCTTAAGGGGACAGCTCCCAATTCCTAACTAATTATACCTGGATGGACAGCACAGGGTCCTCATTTTACCCACCTCAGAAGGATGGAAGGCTGAGTCAACCTTGAGCCTGGTGAGATTCGAATTGCAGGCAGATGGCACTCAGCAGAAGTAGCCTGCAATACTGCACTCTAACCACTGTGCCACCATGGCTCATGGCTGTCTCCTACAACAAAAGTTGGAAAGGACCTTGGAGGTCATCTAGACCCTACGCCATTTCCGACAAGTGGCTGTCCAGTCTCTTCTTAAAAACCTCCAGTCTTGGAGCCCCCACAACTTCTGGAGGGAAGTCATTCCACCAATTAATTGTTGTTACCGTCAATTCAAGTTTCTTCTTGAATTGTGGAGAACGGAATCGTTGTTCTGCCCCAACATTTTAAGCCCAGTTCAGTTTTTTTTTTAATTTTTTATTTGCATTTATATGCTGCCCTTCTCCGGAGACTCAGGGCGGCTTACAGTCTATGGAGCGCCATGCTAAATGCTCGGCAATAGCCTTCATTCCACTGTATATGCCTGCTTATTACTAGGGTTTTTGCCCCCCCCCCTCCCAAGCGGCATTTTTACAAAGTCAGCTTATTGCCCCCAACAATCTTGGGTCCTCAATTTACCTACCCCGAGAGGATGGAAGGCTGAGTCAACCTTGAGCCTGGTGGGATTCGAACCTGCACTAATTGCAGGCAATTGAGCTAAGTGCTAGATGATTAACAGCCTGCACCACCAAGGCCCCTAAGTTTTTGCTGCAAAACCCTATTTCATGCCCCACCCCCTTCTCCTACCACGTGGCTGCTGCTTCATGGGAGCTCGTCCTTCTGGGCCAACCTTGGTCTACCAACAAAGACGCATTGAAGGCCACACGGTCTTTCCACCCAACTCATCATCATCTCAAGGAAGTCAGCTCTTCCTAAGGTGGACCTGCAGCGACGTCAGTCTGGGCTTAGACCAAGTCCTTGGCCGGCACCGAAAGAACAGAATGACAGTTGTGTCTCATGCCCACCCACCCACGAGGGGGCTGTTTACACACAGCCTGGTCGGTAAGAACCAATTAAGGTGTGCGCGTTGCCACCACTTTGGGTCTCTGGAAAAAAAAGTCTTCCCAACCCCCCAAGGTGTCCTTGGAAAAGCCTCAAGGGCCAGGATGCCTAGGACTCGTGTCTGTCATCAAAGGAATTGTCACCTCACCATTAGCCAAACAAGTGAACTCATCCATTTTCAGAAACCTGTTTCCCTTTCTGACGATGGAAAGTATAACGAATGCGTTTTACCCTTCGGCCAACCTTCTGCTATCCCTCAAAATCTGGCTTGGCTTCTTCCAGGGCAGTGGAAAAATCCATCCTTGAAGTGTTTTTAAAAACCAGCCCGTAGGTCCTTCTCACCGCATCGCAAAAGCTTCTTAATAAGCTTGGTTGAATTCTGCTCTTTTATTTTCCTTGGCGAACAGCAAATGTGGGGGGAGGGCGGGGGGGCGAGGAAACCCACCCCACCTCACTCTTCCATCGAGAAGACCTCATGGTTGGTATCGCGCCAGCCGCTGCACTTTGGATGAAGGTGTGGGAAGCGGCTGTTTGCAGAGAGGGTTTGAAGGCGATCTGTTTTGAAGGACACCAGTTCGTAGGCGAAGAGGTGGTGGGAGCTGGGCTGTGTGTGTGGAGTGGAAAGTGGGGGATCAGCCAGGAATCCATATGTGGTCCCCAAAGAGCTAATTAGTTGAGAAGATTCCTCTATGCAGGATTCCAGCAATAAAGCAATAATTGGGCCTTCAGGTGAGGATCTGGTCTTTCGCACCTATCAAGAGTTAGACCTAGGGACCTGGTTTCCAGGCAATCGAAGGACCAAGAAACCTTGAAGACTCAGGCTATGGAACAAATCCTTCCAGGAGCCCTACAGTTCTTAGCCCTGATGATGTTATCTAGTTTGGTAATGTAATGTCTGCAAGAAAAGAACCAATCTCAGAGGGCACCAAGGACCCCTCATTACATCCCCGAGCTACAGATATTCTGTTTCATCGATGCTATGAGATATACTGGTTGTTCATTGGCTGTTGGATGCAATTCAATATGAGGTTATCATCCCCTAAATCCCTGTATGCAATGAGGACTGGTTACTTGAACACCCAACAGCCTTCCCTTGTTTCTGCCTGTCCAATATGAACAGGCAGAGTTGATGTGCTCTGGGTCACATCAATTAAGTGATAGTGCTTGATGGGACCAAGATGTGGGGTCCTTCCTTCTGGGACAACTTCCTTCCAGAGATTGCATGATCTCCCCCTTGACCTGCTTTAAACAAAGCTTAAAATATCATTTAATACAATACCACAGTATATCAGGAAGAAAGATGAAGAAAGGAAGGAAGAAAGAATGGAGGAAGGGAGGAAGGAAGGAAGGAAAAGTGAGAGGAAAGGAAGGAGGGAAGGAATGAAGGAGATAGGGAAGAGGGAGGGAGGGAAGGTGGGAGAGAAGGAAGGAAGGAGAAAGAAAAAGATGGAAGGAAAGAATAAAGGAAAAGAAAATTAAATGAAGAGAGGTATAAAGAAGAAAGGAAGCAGAAAGCGAAGGTGAGAGGAAAGAAAAGAGAGAGCAAAGGAAGGAAGGACAAAAGGAAGGAAGGAGAAAGGAAAAGTGAGAGGGAAGGAGAGAGTAAAGAAAGGAAGAAATGAAGGAAGAAAGGTATAAAGAATGGAGAAAGAGAAAGTGAGAGGGAAGGAAGGAGAGAGCAAAGGAAAGAGGGAAGGAAGGAAGGAAAGAGAAAGGAGCAAGGAGAAGTGAGAGGGAAGAGGAGGGAAGGAAGGAGAAGAATGAAGGAAGGAAGGAAGAAGAAACAGAAAGTGAGAGGGAAGGAAGGAAAGAGCAAAGGAAGGAGGGAGAGAAGGAAGAAACGAAGGAAGAAAAGTATAAAGAAGGAAGGAGAAAGAGAAGGTCAGAGGGAAGGAAGGAGAGAGCAAAGGAAAGAGGAGGGAGTGAGGGAAGGAAGGAAAGGTGAAAGGAGAAGTGAGAGGGAAGGAGAGGGCAAAGGAAGGAGAAGAAAGGAAGGAAGAAAGGTATAAAGAAGGAAGGAGAGAGAGAAGGTGAGAGGGAAGGAAGGAGAGAGCAAAGGAAAGAGGAGGGAGGGAGGGAAGGAAGGCAATCAGGCCCATCTGAAGCAGCTGCTGCAACCTCTGCCTGCTGCTGGATCTGCCCTTGAATCTGTCCATCAAGGGCTCCAGGGACCCCAGCCCCATTCTGCAGCCCATAACTACAGATGTTCATTCCTTCCATGGGGGTCTCCTCCATTTTTTTTAAAAGAGTGCAGTCTCCTTCTCTTTCTGCTTGGACCCCCCCCCCCCCCCCGCCCCTTCCTCACGGTTGGCCAGCCCATTCCTCCCAAAACCTCTCTCTGCCTCTCCTTTCTCTCCGGCTCCCACGAGCCACAGTTTGCCCACTTTGCATTCAGAGGGAGGGCACAGAAAGACAATCTGTCCATCCCCCACCTCCCACCCACCCACCCCCACCCCCCTCCCACCCCTCCTGATAAAGCTTGGGAAACGGCAACCTCCGAAAAATGAGTCATGAGAAGTGCTGATCCGGAGAAGCAGCTGTGCTAACACTGGCTAAAAAGCTTATTAAAAAATATTGGCAGCCAAAGAAGAATCTCACACCATCAGAGGGGTCATTTCTTTCTTTTCATTTTTCTGTCTTTTTTTTTTTTTTTTGGGTGGTGGTGGGGGGAAACGGAGACTCTGTGTGTGTGTGTGTGTAGAGAAGAAGGAGTGGAACTATGCAGGGAGATTTTTTGGGGGAATGATATTTTTGAGGTCAAGATAAGGCCTGTTGTTTTTCAGCTGTGCAACCTGGAATGGTGGCTAGTTGAGAAGAAAGAGGTTTATTGACTTCTGGGATCCGGGTCAATCAGCGGGGCTTCCCCTGGCTTGTTGTTTCAGAGAGTTGGGCTGGGGTTTTTAGGGGGTGGGGGGTGTGGGAGGAGAGGAAAAATAAACTTCCTTGATTTGTAATTCAGAAAGGGTTGGGGAGTGTGAGGTGATTGGTGCTCTCTGAGTTTGGCTGTTTTCTTGCAGACGTTTCATGACCCAACTAGGGAACATTATCAGGGCTGGAAGGGAGGAAGAAGAGGAGGAGGAGGAGGAGGAGGAGGGGAGGAGGAGGAGGAGGAGGAGGAGGAGGGGGAGAATGACTCTGGTGGGATCCTGGATGCTGTCTGAGCTTGGATGTTTTTTTGCAGACGTTTCATGACCCAACTAGATAACACCATCAATGCTGAAAAGGAAGGGGTTTGCAAGAAGGAGGAGGAGGAGAACTGTGGGGTCTTTGAGGTTCTCTAAGCTTGGAGACTTTCAATGTCACCATGGGAAGCTGGATTCACTTAATGACCCTGGCCAAGAAAGGTCCCAAAATTAGGACAACTGCCTTGCTTAGCAATGGAAATTCTGGCTTCAGTTACGGTCATAAGCCCAGGAACGCCGGCAAAATATTCCCCAGGGAATGCATTCGATGCTCTCTCTCTCTCAGGGATTCAAAAAATGGGAGAAGCACGTTTTCTCCCCAAGTGAGAAAGCTGATTTTCAATGTTTAGGATCGCGAACAACGGAGATCCCAATGTGGGGGGGAGGCGTATTTCATGTTTTTTTCCCTTGCCCTAAACTGCTTAACGTGCTCACATGAGCAGAAAAATATTTATTTAGTAATAATAATTCTTTTAAAAAAAATAGGAAATTCTGGCGTATCCTCTTAGGACATCCATACAAAAACAAAGCTCTCAATGTCTTCGTTTTAAGCTTTGGGATAGGAGGAGTCTCGGTTCTACGTTTTATGTGTCGTCCTTGACTTACAATGGTCCATTTAGTGACCGTTCAAAGGCACAATGGCACTGAAAACAAGACTTCTGGCCATTTTTCACACTTGCGACCGTTACAGCATCCCCCGTGGCCACGTGATCAAACTTCAGACCCTTGGCAAGTGATGGTCGTAATGTCCTGGGATTACGTGATCCCCTTTTGCGACCTTCTGATGAGCAAACTCAATGGGTGTGACTAACTTAACAACTGCAGGGATTCGCTTAACAACGGTGGCCAGAAAGCTTGTCAGATGGGGCCAAACTCACTGAACGACTGCCTTGCTTAGCAGCGGAAGCAATTGTGGTCATAAGTCAGAGACTTCCTGTATTCACGATATCCATAGTAAAATGGCACAACGAAATACAATTTTAATACATGCCAATCCAGCTCTCTTGCCGTCTTGTCCCACAGCTGTGAAATAAACCTTTTAGGGGTGGGATTTCCCCACCCTGAATTCTCCCTCTGTTAACTTCCCTACCTTACTCAGACATCCAACTGATTTCTCTTTTTTTCTGGAAAAAAGTGCATTTTTTGCAAATCCTGCAAACTTTTCATTTAATTCCCTCTTTGCTATGCCGTACATGCTGCGCCAGGGGTGATCTTTGGCCTTCTCTGTTTTATTTCATTTTTAAAAAAATTAACCACCGTGGAATGTGATATTAAGCTTGTCTGATGCAGCATTGCAAATTCCTTAACAACTCGGTGCTCCCCAATGCTGCTTTCCCTTCCTGCCTCTTCTTCAGTTCCTCCTTTTTATCTTGATGTTTCTTCTTGCACCCTGTTGCTTTTCCTAATGAAAAAAAAAAAAAGGAGATTTAAGAACGAGATGGAGGCCCCCCCAAAAGGGAGAGAAAGCGCGATAAAAATCCAGAAATCGATGAGAATGCTGGCAATTGCGTAATTAACCCATTCTGCAAAATACAACTATCCATGGTTTGCAATGCTTGCTAACGGAATTCAGTCGGGATTTGCGTCTGGTGTAAGGGGAATGTGTCATTCTCACAATGGGCATCACTGTTTGGGCTTGGGAGGAATTGAGAGGGGAGCTTCCCCGTTGCCAGGAGAACGTCAAGAGGCCGCTGGTGCGAATTTTGCCCACTTAGTGCCTCCCCTCCTTCCGCTGATATTAGCTGGGGAGAAGTTAATCCTCTGACATTTCGCACAGCCAACAAGATTACAGGTGGCAGATCAGGAAAGGCTTAACCAGGAAGGAAGAAATCCACACCATATAAGCTCATCCCCAGACATAAGAGATGAAAATTGTCTCCAAGTGGTGACACTGTGTAGGCAGGCATCTAGCACAAGAATGAGATTCAAATTTTTAACAACTGGTTCTGTGGGCGTGGCTGAGGTGGTAGGCATGGCTTGGTGGTCATGTGACTGGGTGGGCATGGGTTGGTGGTCATGTGACTGGCTGGGCGTGGCCAACTCAATATCACCCACATTGAGGCACGCATCTCTTCCCCTGGCCTCTCATGACTATGGGGATGCTGCAACAGTCGTAAGTGTGAAAAATGGTCACAAGTCACTTTTTGCAGTGCCATTATAACTTTGAATGGTCACCCCACACAAGCAAAGTACCAGCAAAGGAGGGGGAAAAAACTACAGAGAGGTTCCTGAGACAGGAAGTCTAGTCCTGCCAAGAATGTAATAAGGGTTAACGGAGAGGCAGTTTCTGTAAGCAACACCAGAATGTTTCCTTCCTGCCTTCCTTACAGGATTAGGCCAGGGATTTCTTCTAACAACCGGTTCTCCGAACTGCTTAGAATGTTAACAACCGGTTCTAGCAAATAGGTGAGAACTGGTAGAATCCCACCCCTGATCTAGCTATATGTTAGATTTGATCTCTGACCCAGCTAGCATGACTAAGTGAGGAGATATTCTGGAACCTGCAAATCCAGTTCCCCAATATTTGGAAGGGTGCTTCAAATATTAGTGAGAAGTCAGAAATCTCTAGGCCGGGCTACTTATTACACTTCCCACCAAACCTGTGACAAAGTGTAGGCATCTAGCTATAGGTTAAATCAAGAGTCTTCAAACTTGGCAAATTTAAGACTTATGGACTTTAACTCCCAGAATTCCCAAGCTAGCATGACTGGAGGAGGAATTTTGGGAGTCTTAAAGCTGTCAAGTTTAATGACTCCTGGGTTAGATGATTTGATCTCTGTCCCAGCTAACGTGACTAAGTTAGGAGGTATTCTGGGATCTGCAAGTCTAGTTCCTAAATATTTGGAAGAGGTCAGGATGTTTTAGAGATTTGAGGTTTCAAAAGTCTCGAGGTCAGGCTACTTATTACACTACTTACCAAGGATTCTTCTTTTCCCTGTCATGTGACTTCTGGGACTCTGCAACCATAATAAATCTGAATCCATTGCCAAGCACCTGAATTTTCATCACATGACCACAGGGGATGTTGCAACGGCCGTAAGTGTGAAAAATGGTCCTTTTTCCAATGCCATTGTAACTTTGAACGGTCACTAAATGGTTGTTACGTCAAGGGCTAGCTATAGTAGTCTCTGAGATGGGATATAGGAGAAAACCTTGCCTTACAGGCTTGTCTTAGGAGCTCCCCAAATGCCAGCTGGTTAGGATATCAGATGATAAAATAAGCAAGCCGACCAGTTCAGTCCACTGGGGTTCATCTCAAGGTCTTAGGAGAACCTTCTCCAACCTCGTGTCCTTCGGTAGACCGGCTAACTTCAGGGGATTGACACATTACACCACAGGGTTTTCTTCACCCAGGACTAATCCTACTCCAGAATGACAACTATTGAAGTGATTGAAAGTAGATTGCAATCCAATCTTCTTTTGGCCTTCACAGCAGAAGCTTCAGGCCAACTGTCATGTAGCTGGATTAGAGTTCAGGTTGTGTGCGATCATCCGAGTTCCAATTTTGGAAGGTTAGCTCTACTCACAAGTCAGCTTCTCCATAGGAACATGGTGGTAGAGAGCCCCAAGCCTTGGTAGGTTTCCCTTCAGCTCCCATACGTGTTGATCATTTTGGATTAGAGTTGCCAGGAAAACCTTTGATTGTCCCATGCAAAGCTGACCAGTTTTGGATGTCTGGATCTGGAGCCAGGGGTGCAATTCAACCGGTGTAACAAGTTCAGTGAGTGTGCACTTTGTGTTCTTTTCCTGCTTTGCGTGCACGCAGAACACTTGCTACTGACCTTCTCCAGCAATTCCAGTGTGTTAAACAGCTGACAGCTGTGCCACGCAAATCAGCTGAGCTTGAAAAACAGGCTATAAAGCACAGCCTAGAGCCCGGGCAAGCGGCTGGGCCCAACAGCTGATCGTCGGCGCAAACTAAACCGGTTCACTCCCAGCTGATCCTGGGAGTTACCGGATCGTCCGAACCAGGCCAAACTGGAAGAATCCCACCCCTGCCTGGATCCTTCTCTTCTGTGAAGCTAGACTCATTCCCTTGAGGGCCAATTCTGGTTGGGAGGAAGAGGAGATGGGAGAAGAGGTTAAGACAAGGAGGCAGATATTTGAGGGTCCCCACCCTAGAAATATTTACTGCAATTGACTTGCCAATTGAGCAACAATAGTGTGTGTGTGTGAGTTACCAACCGAAGAAAATATGTGTAGCTCAGGACTGAGCTGTGATGTTCTTGGTGCCCTCCGAGTTGGGAGTTTCTTTGTAGATGTTTCATGGTCCAACTAGGTAACACCATCAGTGCTAGAAAGGAGTGGGAGTTGCAGATGGGAGGAGGAGGAAGGATAATAGGAGAATTATGTGGTCTTTGGGCTCACTGAGCTTGATAGTTTTCTTGCAGATGTTTTGTGACTCAACTAGGTAACATCATCAGTTCTTACACCGATCCTTACCATTCATCACTAGCTGGGTCACAAAATGCAAACCACTAAGGTCAGAGAGCACAAGAGACCCCACAATGTGTGTGCTTGTGTGTACGTGTGTGTGAGAAACACTCCAAAGCGGAGTGCTTCAGACATTGTTCATTGTTTTTTCAAAAGCTCAGAAGCAATGCTACATTTTGCTCCAAAAGTTTCTTCAAAACAGGGTCCTGTTTTAACCCTACCCTCATGATTTAATAGCAGTCTCTCTCCATAACATAATTCTTCTTTTTTAAATAGCATTCATTGAGTGATGATCTAAAAGGCCAAGGGACAACCTCCATACAGTCTGGAGAAATCAGCTAGAATGATATATATGCATAAATATCTGGGCACTGGGCCACTGGAATATCACCAGATAGAAACCTGCCTGAGTGGAATGCTGTGGATGATGCATTTTTAATTCCATCTTTCTTTCTCTCTCCCCTTCTCTCATTTTCTCTCTCCCCTTCTCTCTCTCATTCTATCCTTCATTCTCTCCCTCCATTTCTTTTTCTCACTCTCTCACTCTTTTCTTTCTTTCTCTCTCATTCTATCATTCATTCCCTCTCTCTCGTTCTCTCTCTCCCCATTCTCTCTCTCACTTTCTCTCGCTGTCTCATTCTATCCCCTTTCTCTCTCATTCTATCATTCATTCCCCCCTTCTCTCCTTCTCTCCCTCTTTCATTCTCTCTTCTTCCCTCCCTCTCCTGTCTCTTATTCTATCATCCTCTCATTCTCTCACATCTTCTTATTTTCTCTCTCTCTCATTCTATCCTTCTCTCCCTCTTATTCTCTCATTCATTCTCTCCCCCATTTTTTCTCATTCTATCCCTCACTCCCTGTCGTTCTTTCTCTCATTCTCTCTCTCACTCATTCTTTATTTCTTCATTCTCTTTCTCATTTTCTCTCTTCCTCTCTGTCTTTCTTTCATTCTCTCTCATTCTATTCTTCAGTCTCTCTCTTGCTTTCTCTCATTCTCTCATTCATTCTCTCTCTTTCATTCTTTCTCCCATTCTATTTCTCACTCTCACTCTCACCCATTCTTTTCTCTCATTCTCTCTCTGTGTTCCTCATTCTCTCTCTCTCTCTTTCTCTCCCTCTCTTCATCTCTGCAATGCTGAAAGTATGTGCATGGGATTTATTTTATTTTTTTAAACAAAGACATAAACTTGCACCGATTGATCTGCAATTTGATATACTATGAAAAACATTAAAGATCTCCAGAGAATAGTTGGAAACTTCTCTTTCAAACATTAAAATGGCAAAATTTCAGCTAGGATTTGAGGAATGGTGGGAAGGAGCCACACTGCTGTTCCTCCCCCTCTTAAAAATAAAATAAAGCCCCAATTAGTGGGAGAGGTCTTTAGTGAGAGACAGATAAATCCTGATGTTAATCATTTCAAAGTGTCAGGAAACATATTCTGAATTCATATGCTTGGTCACGTAATTAAACGTAGAATTCTGTTGAATCCAAATTGACTTCACGCTGATTTTATTTCATTTTATCATTTTATTTTAATTGTGTTATTTTTTATTATAATTCTACAGGTAGTCTTTCATTTGCAACCATTTGTTTAGTTATTCAGAGTTACAATGTAATTTTGAAAAAAGTAACCGTTTGAGTCTTGGACAACATCTTGGACAACAACAACGTCTGCGAGAAAACTGCAAGGACTTGGCATAGCCAGATGTGGCTATTTGATGGGGTAAAGGTTTCATGGCAGGATGGAAGCTGTTCCTTCTGCAATTGACCAATGGGGATGGTGTCAATGCTGACTATGTCAAGGGATGCTCCAGTTGCTATTATGCTAGGTCGCACAGCCATCCAGATGCTTAGACTGGATCTAGCATTTTTGTCCCCTTCTGGAGTCCTTGCCAAGGACCTGGAACAGACAGATGTGGCTGTTTGATGGGGTTAAAGGTTTCATTGGTGTATGGAAGCTGTTCCAAATCAACCTGTCTTTTGCAACTGACCGATGGGGGTTGTGTCAATGCCGACAGCCGTGATGTTCCAGAGGTTTTGGGATGGCACCCAAGATTGCACCTCTTACTATAATGGGAGTATCTTTGCTATCTTTTGCCGCAGTTGTTCTATTTCTAGAAATAGCCCTCAACTTACAAGCACAATTGTGCCCCCAAGTTTTGTCGCTAAGTGAAATTAAGTGAATTTTGCCCCATTTTACGACCTTTTTAGCCACAGTTGTTAAGCGAATCCTCAGGAACCCGGTTGTTAAATGAATCTGCCTCCCCCCCACTGATTTTGCTTGTCAGTAGGTCACAAAAGGCGATCACATGACCCCTAGGACTGTCATAAATATGAGTTGGTTGCCAAGCATCCGAATTTTGATGAATTTTTGTGTGAAAAACGGTCCTAAGTCACTTTTTTCAGCGATGTTGTAACTTTGAACGGTCACTAAATGAACGGTTGTAAGTTTGAAGACTACCTGCATTGGAAGGCCTTTGTATTCTATTTCCAGGTATTGCTGCATCCTTATTACACGTCCGTGGCTGAATTAAAGAATTATGTAGGTTCCTCAGAATGAGGTGAGGTGGCCCAGCACGCCCAGTTTTAAAGTTTGCTATGCATTTGTTCTGGTTTTTTCCCCCCCTCTTCTAGTCTATCCAATTTGCCTCTTAAGACCCAGATGGTCTTCCACGTGCCTGAAAGAAGAGGGGGTCAGCTTAATTCTCCAATGGAGTAGGGTTTAAGAGTTGGGATAAATGGCCTCAAGGACTCTTCCAATTCTGTCCTTCTGAGAGCTGGATGGTCTCTCTCGGAAAAATGGTACCGCGGCAAAGAGCTCTAATTAAAGACCGGCTGATATCCTTTGCCAGACGAGGGGGAGGGAGGGAGGGAGGGATTGGGGAGGGGGAAGGCAGCAGTTCAACCCTTGTGATGGGTTGGCTCCCAGCCCAGCATACCTGCGAGGCAGCTTGGCTAACCCAAATCCTTGGAGGATGGGAAACTCGGGTTCTGCTCGGGCCCGAGCCACTGCCCTGAGATGAATCAGGCTGGTGATCTCATTTTGGCCTCGAGGTTGTAAGACAGGGTGGGTTGCATTTCTGGCTGCTGTAGGATTCAGACGGACTGAGTAGGGGTGGGGGGACATCTCCCTCCCAAGTCCTTTCAAGGACCTTCCTTGTCCTTCTTATTCTTGAACTATATGCTGAATTCTTCTCCTTCTCCTTCCTTTAGATGCCCTTCTCCTTCTCCCCTTTCTTTACCTTCCCCTTCCTCTTTATCTGTCTTCTTCATCTATTCCTTCTCTTTCTTCTCCTTTTCAACTTCCTTCTCCTTCCTTTAAAAGCTCTTCCCCTTCTCTTCTCCTTCTCCATACTTATTATCTGCCTGCCTGCCTGCCTGCCTGCCTCTCTGTCTGTCTGTCTGTCTATCTATCTATCTATCTATCTATCTATCTATCTATCTATCTATCTATCTATCTATCTATCTATCTATCTATCTATCTATCTATCTATCTATCTATCTATCTATCTATCTATCTATCTATCTATCTATCTATCTATCTATCTATCTATCCTCTATCTATCATTTATGTAATCTCTCATCTGTCTCTCTCCCTAGCTATCATCTATATCATTTATCTTTAATCTGTCTATCTATCTATCTATCTATCTATCTATCTATCTATCTATCTATCTATCTATATCTACCTATCTAACATCTATTTATCTCTATCTATCTATCTATCTATCTATCTATCTATCTATCTATCTATCTATCCTCTATCTATCATTTATGTAATCTCTCATCTGTCTCTCTCTCTAGCTATCATCTATATCATTTATCTTTAATCTGTCTATCTATCTATCTATCTATCTATCTATCTATCTATCTATCTATCTATCTATCTATATCTACCTATCTAACATCTATTTATCTCTATCTATCTATCTATCTATCTATCTATCTATCTATCTATCTATCTATCTATCTATCCTCTATCTATCATTTATGTAATCTCTCATCTGTCTCTCTCTCTAGCTATCATCTATATCATTTATCTTTAATCTGTCTATCTATCTATCTATCTATCTATCTATCTATCTATCTATCTATCTATCTATCTATCTATCTATCTATCTATCTATCTATCTCTATCACCTGTCTGCCTGTGTGTGTGTCTTTCTGTCTATCTGTCTATCTTTTTATCTATCTATCTCTGTCTCTATCTATCTATCTATCTATCTATCTATCTATCTATCTATCTATCTATCATCTATTCTATCATCTATGTCATCTCTCATCTGTCTTTCTCTCCCTCTAGCTATCATCTATATCATTTATCTCTTATCTATCTATCTGTGTGTCTGTTTATCTATCTTCTCTGCATTGAATTCCTTCTCCTCTTTCTTCTCTTTCCCCTTCTATCTTTAAAGAATTTCGTCCTCCTCCTCCTCCTTTAAATCCCCCTCCGTTCTATCCCTGATGATGTTCCCTAGCTGAGTCATGAAACATCTGTAAGAAAACCACCCAACTCAGAGAGCAACAAGGACCCCAGAGTTCCCCTTCTCCTGCTTTACGGAAACCTTGGCCACTTATCTAAAGCAAGGAGCCCTAGCTGCACTTCAGTCCAGTGCCAACCAGCGTCTCTTGTCCATGCGAGGGATCAAATCGAATCAGGATTGACGGTCTGGATGAAATGCTTTAATCAAGACACTTAAAAGGTCACCGGCTTCTCGGCGTGCACTTCTGCTAAGCTCCCAGAGCGAGTGGCTGCCAAATACATAAGATGCAGCAATCAAATATCCTAAACCTTAAATCAGACGAGGTTTGGGTTGCAAATCCAAGCCTCTTTTGGAATCCAACGGCAGCCCAGGCTGGGTTTGCCAACATCTCTCCCTCTCTCCTGGCCAAGAGTTTATTTCTCATCTGCTAGAGAAGATGCAAAGCGCCCCCCGAGTTTCTTCGGTCCAAATACAAAAAGTCACCAAAGTTTGGCTCCTCACAAGTGGGAGATTGTTTTCATAGATTGTTTTCCTGGTATATAGAATTGGCCTTTTAAGAGGAAGAGGAGGAGGAGGAGATTAGGAGAAGGAGAAGGAGAGGAGGAGGAGGAAGAGGGGAAGATAGAGAAGGCAAAGGAAAGAGAAGGCAAAGAAGAAAAAAGAGAAGAAGAGAGGAGAAGGAGGAAAAGAAGGAAAAGAAGATAGAGAAGGAGAAGGAGAAGACGGAGAGAAATGAGGAGATAGAGAGGAGATGATAAGGAGAAAAAGGAGAAGGAAGAGAAGGAAAAGAAGGAGAGAAGACGAAGGAAAAAAAGAGAAAGACAAGAAGCAGCTAGAGGAGAAGATGAAGAAAGAAGAAAATAGAGAATAAGAAGATGGGAAGGAAGGAAGGAAGGAAGGAAGGAAGGAAGGAAGGAAGGAAGGAAGGAAGGAAGGAAGGGAGAAGGAGAAGATAAAGAATAAGATGAAGATGGGGAAAAGAAGGAGAAGGTAGAAGTAGACGAGAAGAAGAGGGAAGGAAGAAGATAGAAAATAAGAAAGAGGAGGAGGAGGAGATAAGAAGGAAGAGAAAAAGAAGAAGTCCTAATCTTTGGCTTTGTGTAAACCAGCCATGAAACCACATCTCCCCAGAACCTCAGGTGGTATCCCAACCTATCCTGCACACATCCCGAGAACAGAAGGTGGTGGAAAACCAAAAGGGATCAAATTCTACACAAAAAAGGAGAAGGAAAAGGAGAAAAGAAGGACCTGGTGTGTGACATGATAGCAGTCTTCCAATATTTGAGGGGCTGCCACAGAGAAGAAGAGGGGTTCAACCTATTCTCCCAATCACCTGAAGGCAAGACAGGAAACAAAGGATGGAAAATGATCAAGGAGAGAAGCGACCTGGAACTAAGGAGAAGTTTTCTGACAGGGAGAACAATTAATCAGTGGAACAACATGCCTCCAGAAGCTGTAGATGCTCCAACAATGGAGGTTTTTAAGAAGAGGTTGGACAGTCATCTGTCTGAGATGTATAGGATCTCCTGTTTGAGCAGGGGGTTGGTCTAGAAGACCTCCAAGGTCCCTTCCAGCTCTGTTATCCTGCATATCTGTAGATTGAGGCTGAACGACGGGATCCTTGATGATCTCTGAGCAAGCAAACCACCATGTCCAGAGAGCATCACCACAGTCTTAAAACTTTGTCTGGAGGACATGTATTTGTGTGTTAATGTTCCATCTATCTGTTTTTATTTTATTTTATTTGCTTGTCAAACACGTGCAAGATAACAAGTAGTAAGTATGAACATAAACAAGAACAAAGGGAGTATAGACAAATGGGGACATTAGGACAGGGACGGTAGGCACACTGTGCGCTTATGCACGCCTCCTTTAGGGACCTTGTAGGAATGGGGTGAGGTCCACGGTAGACAGTTTGAGGTTGTAGTTGTGAGGGGTTGAGGCCATAACCACGGAGTCGGGTAGGGCGTTCCAGGCGTTGATCACTCTGTGGCTGAAGTCATATTTTCTGCAATCGAGTTTGGAGTGCTTTACCTGGAGTTCATGTCAGTTGTTTGCCTGAGTACTGTTGTGGTTGAGGCTGAAGAAGTCATTGATGGGATAATTATCTGCTAATTCCATGTCTCAGAATTCTTGAAGTATCCTGCACGAGTCAAAAAGGGGGCTGTGAAAAATATCTACAGACCCCTCACATCCCCGACACAAACTGTTTCAACTCCTTCCCTCAAAACGACGCTATAGAGCACTGCACACCAGAACAACTAGACACAAGGAGAGTTTGTCCATCACTCTGCTAAACAAATAATTCCCTCAACACTGTTTAACTATTACAAAGTCTGCATTACTATTACTGCTAATCTTCTCACCACTTCTTATCACCCATCCACTCCCATTTGTGACTATATGATTATATGACTGTAACTTTGTCTCTTGTATCCTAACGATTTAATACTGACTGTTTCCTAGTATGATTTGATTGCTTATTGTACCCTATGACTGTTATTAAGTGTCGTACCTTATGATTCTCAACTCTTGACGAATGTATCTTTTCTTTTTTTGTATACTGAGAGCATTTGCACCAAGACAAATTCCTTGTGTGTCCAAACACACGTGGCCAATAAAATATTATATTCTGTTCCGTTCCGCTCCGTTCCGTTCTATTCTATTCTATTCTATTCTATTCTATTCTATTCTATTCTATTCTATTCTATTCTATTCTATTCTATTCTATTCTATTCTATTCTATCCCATCCCATCCCATCCCATCCCATCCTATTCTATTCTATTCTTATCCTCTATTCTGTTCTGTTCTGTTCTATTCTAGTCTATCTTCTATTTTATTCTATTCTTAGAATCATCCCCTTCACAGGCAGTGCTCAACTTACAACAACTCATTTAGTGACCATTCAGAGTTACAACAGCATTGAAAAGAGTGACTTGTGAGTGTTTTTCACACTTATGACCATTGCAGCAGCCCTGTGGTCATATTTATAATGGTTACAGCACCCTGGGTTCACATGATACCCTTTGGCGACCTGCTGATGAGCAAAGTCAATGGGGAAGCTGGGTTCACTTACAAATATACCAATTGCAAGGATCCACTTAACGACTGTGGCAAGAAAGGTTGTAGTATGGGGCAAAACTCACTTCACAACTCTCACCTAGCAACACAAAATTTTGAGCTCAACTGTGGGCGTATGTCGAGGACTATTCAGGCTTCTAAGAAGGCCAGAAGCTGTGCTTAAAGGCGGGTGATCCTTTCTTGACTTTCCCTGAGATGGGATTTTGTCAGTAATCAGATGTAAAGGATCTTGGAATACTCATCTCTAATGATCTAAGTGCTAGAGCCCACTTTAACTACATAGCCAAAAAGGCAATAAGAATTGTTAACCTAATCCTATGTAGCTTTTTCTCTGGTAATATCACACTACTAACTAGAGCATACAAAACATTTGCTAGACCAATACTCGAATAGGGCTCATCAGAACCCACATTACGTATCTGATATTAACACAGTTGAGAAAGTCCAGAAATATTTCACAAGAAGAGTTCTCCACTCCTCTATTCGTTGCAGAATACCTTATGTCACCAGACTCGAAATTCTAGACCTAGAAAACCTAGAACTACACTGCCTTCGGTCTGATCTAAGTATAGTATATAAAATCATACATTGCAATGTCCTACCTGTCAATGAATACTTCAGCTTCAACCATAACAACACAAGAGCACACAACAGATACAAACTCAAGGTTAATCGCACCAAACTTGATTGCAGGAAATACGACTTCAGCCACAGAGTGGTCAATGTCTGGAATACTCTCCCTGACTCTGTGGTTTCTTCCCCAAACCCCAAAAACTTTAACCTTAGACTGTCTACTATTGACCTCACCCCTTTCCTAAGAGGTCTGTAGGGGGTATGCATAAGCGCACCAACATCCCTGTCCTATTATTTCTTTAATTTTTTATTTTTCTTATATGTGTCCATGTATTCACAACTATGTTTTTACTTATATCTGTTATCTTGTAAGCAACTGACAAATAAAAATAAATAAAAAAATAAAAAATAATAATGATCTTGCCCGAGCCGTTTGTGCCTTTGACAGGGAAGAAGAGAGGGAGTCAGAAGGAGGATCATGTTACCAACCGATCTGGAAAATATGACACTCTTCTGGGTGCTGAAAGCTTTGTGGTCAAATGGTGGCTGTCAGGTTTATGGGATTGTCAGGGATGGATAGTCCAGAACCAGCCGTAAGCTGGGGAGGATGGGCTATGGAATCAGAGCCTGCTTTTAAAACCACAATGTCTAGAAGTAGGCCATGTCTGTCTGTAATTTCACCTATCATCTGTATCTATCTAATCTCTCTCTCTCTCTCTCTGTATCTATCATTTATCTACCTATCATTTATCTATCTATCTATCTATCTATCTATCTATCTATCTATCTATCTATCTATCTATCATCTCTCTCTCTGTGTATTTGTATTTGTATATCTATTTATCTATCTATCTATCTATCTATCTATCTATCTATCTATCTATCTATCTATCTATCTATCTATCTATCTATCTATCTATCTATCTATCTATCTATCTATCTATCTTTCTACCTATATTTATTTATCATCTATCTATCTATCTATCTATCTATCTATCTATCTATCTATCTATCTATCTATCTATATCTATCATCTATCATCTCTCTATCTATTTATCCATCCATCCATCCATCCATCCATCCATCCACCCACCCACCCACCCACCCATCCATCCATCTATCTACAGTATCTATTTATCATCTCTCTCTCTATTATTCTCTCTCTCTCCCTCCCTCTCTCCCTCTCTCTCATTGTCTGCCTATCTATCTATCTATCTATCTATCTATCTATCTATCTATCTATCTATCTATCTATCTATCTATCTATCTATCTATCTATCTATATCTATCATCTATCTATATCTATCATCTATCTATCATCTCTCTATTTATCTCTCTCCATCTATCTATCCTTCCATCTCTCCCTTTGTTTCTCTCATCCCTCTCTCCAATCATCTATCGTTCCATCTCATTCTCTCTCTCTCTCCATTCATTTATCCATCTATCTAGTCAACCATCTCTCCATCCATCTCTCCTTCAATTCTCTCTCTCTCTCTCCATCTATCTATATTTCATAATGTAGGCATTATTATTAATAACATTATCACAATTATGTCATTGTCATTATTACTGTCAACATTATTAATGCCATAATTATTATTAATGTGCTCATTATTGTTAGCCATTGTAACAAGAGAAAAAAAGTGGCTTGAATATATATTTGTAAAAATTATAAAAGTGGAGATACAAATAAGGAAATAAATTATTAAAGTCATCTTCATTACTGTTAATAATGCCATCATTATTATTAATGATAATAATATTATTGTTAATGGCCGTGTTATTACTGACATCACTGCTATTATTAAAGATGTCATAAGCATTATTATTAGTGGCAATGGTAACCACAATTGAGTCCCAAATTTATGCTGCTAAGCAAGATATTTGTTAACAGAGCTTTGCCCCATTTTATGAACTTTCTTGCTGCAGTCGTTAAGTGAATCACTGCGTGTACTGAGTTAGTGACATGGCTATTAAGTGAATCGGGGTTTCCCATGGACTTGGCCAGTCGGAAGATTGCAAAAGGGGATCATGTGACCCCAGGACATTGCGGCTGTCGTAAGTATGAGTCAATAGCCAAGCGCCTGAATTTTGTCACGGTTTGTGATGGTTACAAAATGTGCAAAATTGTCATTTTTTTTCAGTGCCGTTGTAACTTCAAATGGTCACTCAACAAACTGTTGTATGTCGAGGACAACCTGAATTTAAAAACTCCGACAGAGAGTGCTGAGAAATCCACCCAGGCTCTCCCTGGATGTTGGAGGAGAGAGTGACGTTCCCTGCAAATTCTTCTTTTTCGGTTCCTGTGGTTTTCCAGACATCTGCAAAGTACGGAAAGCGAAGATGCGCCTGGTGCAACGAGACAAGTTTTCTGCAAACCAGGCCTGGCCAGAAACCCCTTCTTAGAAGCGGGTGAGAGGACAAACTGGAAGGATGGCAGGGCAGACCTCCTCCCTCCCTTCCTCATTTTGCCAGCCGCCGCAGAAATAACAACACCGAAATGAGGAAAATATTGAATTTCGACCACCAGAAGACGGTGGGTTGGACATGCAATATGTAATATTATATAGGCTGTGGGGATTTGGAACTAGGAAAACCCCTGGCAATGCAAACCTTAATAGAGAATAACAGAGTTGGGAAGGGACCTTGGAGGTCATCTAGTCCAACCCCCGGCTCGAGAAGGCGATTCTATACCGTTTTGGACAAAAGGCTGTGCCAATTTATAATATCTGTTTTTTTGGGAGAGCTGGGGGAGAGGGGGATAAAAAAAAATCACAGGACTCCCTCCTTTTTATAAGATTTATTTATTTTTTACATGTGTGTGAAAAGTTGTACAGGCAGTCTTCAACTTACAACAGTTTGTTTAGTGACCGCAGTTACAGTAGGACTGAATAAAAGGAGACTTAGGGCTGTTTTTCACACTTAACGGCCATTGCAGCACCGACTCGTATTTATGACGGTCGACGTCTCCCAGGGTAAATGCGATCCCCTTTCGCGACTTTCCTACAAGCAAAGTCAATGGGGAAGCTAGACTCACTTAACAACTGTGTGACTAACTTAACGACTGCAGGTGTTCACTTAACAGCCGTGGCAAGAAAGGTGGTGAAATGGAGCAAAACTCACTTAACAACCGTCTCGCTTAGCAACAGATTAAAAGTCATATTTACGTTGCTATTTATGGCTGGTTCCTATTTACGACCGTTGGAGCTGTCCCTAGATCATCCTATGTTCTCCTTTGTGTGAGGAGCAAACTGGATTCGCTTAACAAACTGTGCGAGTAATTAACAACTGCAGTGGCTCGCTTAGCAACAGTGGCAAGAACGATTTTCCAACGGGGGAAATTTTTACTCCAAAAACCCTGCCTCGCTTAGCTGCAGAAATGGCGGGCTCAGCTGTGGTCGTAAGTCAAGGACTGCCCTGTATCCTCTCTGGACTACCTTCCAGGGCTGGCAGGACCCCCTTCTGCTCTCCACATCCATGATGTGAAACTCGGGTAAGGTTTCCCAGTCTCTCTTTCACACGCTCCTCCTCGATCCTCGTTTTCCGCTGAAAGAGAGATGCAGACCAGCGAGAGAGGGATTAGGCATCCCACCCACCTACCCTGGAGGGTCCCACGCTGATTTTTTCCACGGTCCGTGGCCCTGTCCCTGAGATCCACCTGCCGATCCCTCCCGAAATAGATAATATTTTGCTTGTTTTTCTGCTCAATTATCTCCGTTTTTAATTACTGGAGACCCAAAAGTAACTTTCCCCCCTTAAGCTGCGAGAGTGTTCCTCATTTTGCAGTGCCCAGATTACAGGAGACACCAACACCGACCGTGGTGAGCCGGTCACACAAGTATTAGATTTTGCCTCCGGCGGTCTACGGTTTCATCCCCGCCGTCGGGACGCAGCCAAAAGCCAGGGAGGAAGAATAGCTTCATTCACATCTCAGAGAGGTGCTTAATGCCGACGGCGTACACCACGGCTGGACAAATTAGCATCTGGTTTCATGGCTCGAGGGCAGCTTTTGGGGGTGATGTGTACGACCAGGCTGGCCGAGAAGAAGACGACGGTCAAAAGGCCGGCAGAAAATCCCAGCCTGGGGTCTGAACCTAATGGATGGCCAAAGGATCTTGCCCAATTCAGTTTTGATTGGCCATGATGTAAAAAAGGATTTTGAGACTCTGGAAAGAGTGCAGATAAGAGCAACCAGTTTCAGGAACTGGGCCTGGCTAGTCGAGTGAAAAGAAGGACTAGGGGAGACATGATAGCAGTCTTCCAATATCTGAGGGGCTGCCCCAAAGAAGAGGGAGTCAAGCTATTCCCCAAAGCCCCTGAAGGCAGGACCAGCAACAACGGGAGGAAACTCATCAAAGAGAGAAGCAACCTAGATCTAAGGAGAAATTTCCTGATAGTCAGAACAATTAATCAGTGGAACTTCTTGCCTCCAGAAACTGTAAATGCTCCAACACTGGAAGTTTTTAAGAAGAGATTGGAGAACGATTTGTCTGAAGTGGTGTAGGGTTTCCTGCCTAGGCAGGGGGTTGGGCTAGAAGACCTCCAAGGTCCCTTCCAACTCTGTTATTCTATTCTATCCTATTCTAAATCTGGACAATTGTAGGTCTCTCCAGATGTTTCTGGAGATCTAGACTGGACTAGAATAAGAATAAGAATAAGAATAAGAATAGAATAGAATAGAATAGAATAGAATAGAATAGAATAGAATAGAATAGAACAGAACAGAACAGAACAGAACAGAATAGTTTATTGGCCAAGTGTGATTGGACACACAAGGAATTTGTCTTGGTGCAAATGCTCTCAGTGCACATAAAAGAAAAGATACATTCATCAAAGTCAAGAATTCACAAGGTATAAAACTTAATAATAGTCATAGGGTGCAATAAACAATAAAATCTAAGTTAGCCCAGGTAGTCCTTGACTTACAACCTTTTGTTTAGGGACTGTTCGAAGCCACAACAGCACTGTCTTATGTGGCCTTAGGAATGCTGGGACTGTCGTAAGTGCAAGGACACATCATAAGTCCCTTCGCCATTACAACTCCTAGCGGTCACCAATAAAGAGTACATTTTCTGTTGTTAACAGATGGCCAAAATTCTAGCTGACATTGCCACCACTAAGCAAGGCATTTGTTAAGTGAAGTTTGCCCCATTTGATGACTTTCATTGGCACTGTTGTTAAGTGAACCCCTTACTATTGTTAAGTTAGTCACCTGGTCATTAAATGAATCTGGCTTCCCCATTGACTGGTCAGCCAGTCGCAAAAGGGGATTGCGTGACCCTGGGATACTACAACCGTCATAAATATGAGTCAGTTGCCAAGCATCTGAATTTTGACCACAGGACCAAACAGGATGTTGCAATGGTCGTAAGTGTGAAAAATAGTCATAAGTCCCTTTTTTCGGTGAGATGGTGATGAGCAGAAGAATGGCCACCCCCCTCATATCTCTTTTTCATCTCTCTATCTCATCTCTCTCTCTTTCTCTCTCTCTCTCATCTCTCTCTTTCTCATCTCTCTTATATATCTCTCTCTCTCATCTTTCTCTCTCTCATCTCTCTCATCTCT